>LPNX011183000.1:1476566-1491833 GCA_001517045.1 Pseudotsuga menziesii
AGTGAGAGATCCACTATTCACTCAACCACTCAACTACTTTCCTATTATTACAAGATATGACCCCTTCAAATCCTCCACGTATCTCTCACAAATTCTCCACATGTCTCTCAACCAAATCTCCATGATCCTCTCCTTGGAATATTCTTTGCATAACTATCTCCTTGAAATGGTGGAGGAGATATATGTGAAGTCTTTTCTTTGAATTAATTCTTCACATATTCCTACACATTACAAAGCTCATCCATACTTTGAGATATTAGTGAAAAACATGTTAATTTTCTAATATTTAATCATAAATTCACTTATAATACTAAAATAAATAAAGTGGAAATAATAAGGTGAAACCCACATATATGTATGGAAATCGTATAATAAAAGGTTAATGGGACGATGAAATGTGAGGAATAGCGGAAGATAAAGTGGATGAAAATGTGACATTTCTGAGTCTCAACATACTCCCCAACTGAACTTGTTGCATGTCCTCATGCAACCGTGTATGGATATTCTCAAGAAATTTTGGCATCTGAACTTGGCTTTGATCGATGATGTCTTTTTAACAATGAATGTTTCTAGGGTGTGAAATACATGAGTAACAACTGGAATTTCCTTATGGTTGGTTCTTGTGTGACAACCATGAATATAAAGAATGTTGGTTCTTGTGTTAACAACATTCATTTCATGAGGTGAAATGCATGCGTAACAGCTAAAAATTTCCTTATGGTTGGTTCTTGTGTGACAACCATGAATACAAAGAATGTTGGTTCTTGTGTTAATAAAATTCATTTCGTTATTTATTTTCTAGCTGCCATACTCTCACTGGAAATGATAAGCTATTAATGTGCATAGAAAGCATCATTGTGCATAAGAAATCATTTTCTTTGTCTTTATGAATCATGCCAATATCAATGTGTATAAAGCAAAGTGCAATAGAGGATTTGTCGAAAAAGAAATGACGGTGAATGGTAAATGAGATGAAAAATGGGTAATGATGGTGAAAAGAAATGGAATGATAGTAGTGAGTATGTATTGAATATAGTTCCCCCTCCCCAACTGATTTGGTTGCATGTCCTTATGCAACCTAGAATGGGCTGTGAAAGAAATGGAGCATGGTGAGGGAATTTTCCAAATTATTCATTTCTAGCATGTAAGGAATTGCATGATTAAAGTTTAGAAAACAACATACCCCCACTTACCCAAAAATTAGATGAATGATGCAATAGGAATGTAGCTGAAGCCGCTGGATCGTGGAATGTGTCATTGGTACTGCGACTGTAACTATTGGATCATGGACAATGAATGAATCGAAACTACTGCTGCTGAATCATGGAGAATATGTCACGGATGCAGGATGAAAAAATGTAACTGTAAATGATGCTGCGGTTATAACTGCTGGAACTGTTATAATGTGAAGTGGAGGAATCTGAATTGTTGTTGATAAATAATGGAAAATGTGGAAGGCAGAAAGTGGAACTGTGGTACACTCATAGATATGAAGTCATGTTTCTGCAACTGCTGATGGAGTCATGAGAAAGAATGTGTAGTATTCATCTGCTACAAAACCCGATGGTACAATTCTAGTCATGCGAATAAATGTGTTGATGTCGAGCATGAAAAGAAATTATTGGATTACCGACCATTGATGAATGTTGTTAACCAATGCGAGGAAACCTACCAATGATGTCAATGAGTGCCAAGGTACCCAAGTACATATTGCAAAGTGCTAATAGATGTCCTGATGTCGAGCCACTTGCAAGATCTGATGATCAAGGGACATTTATGAATTCCCATGATTGTCAGTGAGAGAACTTTCCATTAAGGCATGCAAGCCTCTAGGTACTCAAAATGAACTCTAGTCTATATCCCAGATAAGGTGCTGAGGTCGATGGGGAAATACTTGTTGAAAGGTGGGCCTTAAGGAATCCCACATCAGTCAACGCGAGTTGGTACAAAAAGATTGGTAGGACTATAAGTGAAAAGATCTCATAGTCAAGTAGTGGATATGGCAAGGATATGTAGTCATGGAAAGGGAGCGGGTTTTATTCAAAAGGCAAACTGGAAAGGAAAAATGAACTGAAAAAGATAAAGGGATGTATGCAATTCAGAAAGATAGGCATGTGTGAAGTCATGACAGATAAAACAATGGAAATTGGACTTCAAGACATGGATGGTGAAGGTGCTCTGAAGGAGAAATATGGAAAAACAATCATGATGCAAATGTGTTTATGAATGGTTTATGTGTAATAATAAATGCCATAATGTTTATGATGAGTAAAAACTCCTTCAAGCTATCTATCAAAGCACGTTTTTCAAAGGTTTTGTGATTCTTGAAAAATCACTTTAGTAGCAAAATGCGATCGTCTTTCAACCTGAAACAAAACTTAGTACAAATTCCTGCATGAAACTTAGTAGTGAATATGTATTGAATATAATTCCCCCTCCCCAACTAATCTAGTTGCATGTCCTGATGCAACCTAGCATGAAACTTATGAGAAGTTTGTAAAAAAAAAACATATCATGCGGAAAGAAGTACATAAGCTGCAAAGAAAATGTTAGGAAGAAATAAAATGTGTTATACCTGTTTCCATTGCGCTCTTAGTTCGTCATTGATCGTTGTTTAAAGTGACTCGAAGAAAAAAATTCAGCGTTAATCGTAAAAGAAATTTCAGGAAAAATGAAAACATCCATTTGCAACTTTAATTTTGTTTTGGTTGTTCTTATTTTTTTCTAAATTTTATTTATATATATATATATATATATTATTTTATTTTTCTTTTGCAAAATGTAAAACAAAAGAAATAATTTTTATAATTTTATATATTTTCTTGTTTTTGTTTTATTTTTACAACACACCAAAATAAAATAAAATAAAAGTTATGGCAAAAACACTCAAAATTGAATTTATCCGATCTGCATTAATGTCTTGCCTCTAGTAGCAAAGCGTTTAAAATGAAAAATTTTAATAGTTGTAACAGCTAGCTGCGACACCACTTATAGCTACAATAGTGAGTGCAATAACCGGCTACAACACTCGATTGCGACACCCAGCTGCAACACCCGACTGCGACAGCTGGTTGCAACACCTGGCTACGACAGCCAGTTGCAACAACCGGCTGCAACAACAAGCTGTAACAACCAGCTGCAACACCGGGCTACAACAACCGGCTATAATAGCTAGCTGCAACACCTAAGAAACTCTCTGCGATGTGGGAAAATTTGTTTATTGCACTTTTATGGATTTAAAATCAACTACCGGGATACAACAACAGGCTTTTACAACCAGCTGGAACACCCGGTTGTAACAGCGAGCTGCAACACCACCAACTGCGACACACAAGAAACTTTCTGTGCTGTGAAAAAATTGGTTTATTGTGCACTTTTATGGATTTTGTTTTTTAAATCAAATATCCTGGAACATAGCTCTACATTGTCCACTTCTATCAAATGCTCGATTTCCATAAAGTTACGCTGGTGCAAAAACGAGTCATGTGCCTCTATCAGTGTGTAATAATGCTCACGGTTGAAATCGCAGCTCAAGTTTTGGTATTGTTCGTTCAGCTATGATATAGGAACTCAATGCGGCTGCTAGATCAATTACAGTTTATCCAATCCATTCGATCTTGAACGTAAAACTTACCTCGCCTTCCTCCTTTTTGTTGTGTTAAGATCGGTCAGCCATCTCGACACCCAATATTTCCCAGTCACTTTAGAAACATAGAAATATAATGATTGCTAAAGTAACTTAAGAAAAAAAATGAGCATTAAAAACATTTTTGAATTTATTGTTTTCAAGAATAATTTAAAAAACCCATTTGCAACTTTGTTTATTTGTTTTTAAAATTGCAAACAAACTTCATTGAATAAAAACCAATTGAAAACAAAATTCATCAAGCAAAAACCACCCATAAAAAAAAGGAAATGTTATTGGCCTGTATGAAACTCATATTGTCTTGTAATCATAATATCAAGCACACTCTAAAACTTGTTTAGAAAAGGATTCAAGGAGTTCAGGTTTTTTTGAGTATGCAATGACGGTCTTTAAGGAGAATCTCTACAGTAGTTTTGATGGTTTATGAACAGAATGAATAAAAACAAAAGCATGTGGCCAAAACGAAATACCCACCGAGGAAGCAAAGGCTATAGAAAATTTGTGAGCAAGTGCAAAACCCAGCTGCTTTCAAATTTTTATGTGCAAGTAAGATAAGTAATTGCAACTTTATCATTTATTGAACCAAAGCTAAATTGTTCATTTGAGAATCCATTTTTGAAAGGATATTCAACAACTGCTACCGGGAGGGAATCAATGGAAACGTTGAGCCTCGGGTGGATTCATTTTAATATTACACAGCTTCATCCCCATGCCAACCTAGTGCTCATGATTTTGATTGTGTATTTTCCCTGTTGAAAACCGACCATCACAAAATCTAACTCCTTCATGTTCCGAAAAATGAAAACTGCTCTCAAACCAAGTCGAATTTTCACAAACCGCTTGCGATTCAACTAAATGAGACCCTTCTACACAAAACCCATGGTTTGGATTTTTAAAATTCATCACGATTTGCTCACAAATTGCAGCCGAATTTGACAGTCTGCAAAAAGACGTTAATTGACGGAAAGTTTTAGATTGATAATTTTAGGTTTGCAAATGGTTTTGTTCTGATCGTTATCACCCTAGCCATGAAAATCATGCAAAAAGATAAGATATAAGGAGAGGATCGGGGATCAGAATGTAAGCAAGAAAGGTTTAAACATTTTTTTTTTAATCAAACAGAATGAATCAGATCTTTTATCGTGAAATCAACTTTGGAATGCTGTAAATCAAATTGATACCTAATCAAAGGATATATGGGATTTAGTTGTTGCAACCACCAATGGCAAAATCTTTTTATTCAGTTGAACGAACAGCTTCTAGAAGTAAATCCCGTATTAGAAGTAGATCAAATCCAAGATACGAGAAAGTAAATATTGATCGCAGAAATTGTGTTAAATGGTTATGATTGTTGTAATTATCTCGTTCAGAATTCTCCTTTCCGGATATGAATCTAAAACAGAATTCTCCTTTCCAGATATGAATCTAAAAATGGATGCGCTTACTTTGTCTCGTCTCTCCCTCTCAACGTGCATTTCTTTTTAAAACTTATGAGAGCCGTCATTCCAAACTTTGGCAAAAATTCTGCTTGTCTATTTGGCTTGGGGTAAGAATGGAAAGCATGGAAATTTGGCCAGCAATCACATAAAGCCATTGGCCAGAGAACCGAGTGATGTAAAGCAATAGATTTGGATCTCAGCTTGTGTGAATTTGCAAAATTGCTTATGCTGTTTTTTTTGTTCAATCGAAACTATACATTTAAAGTTGCTTTAGTTTAATTGTGGTTACATGGTTAATTTCCAAGTATCTATAGGATGAAGGCAAAGAGATGTCTGCGACTTTAGCCAAGGAGAAGCTTAGGCGTGACATTGATGGAGTTGGGATGTTTTAGCTTGGAGTTGCATATATTATAATTTCAGCGGATGTTTAGTTTAAAATGAATTTGCCACATGAATTTTGCAGGCCAGTTATTATTTTACAAATTGAAAAGTTTTTAGCAAATGGATAAAATGAATTACAATTTAAAGATGAAATCAATTAAGCATGTTGCAAAACATTAATTATTTATTCTTGAAAAAATTAGAAAACATCCTAATCTCTTGTGTTACAGCTTATGTGTTTCAGTTGGAGAAGTCTGTTTCAGCTGAAAAAGTGTGTTTTAGCCATAGCTGTTACAACTGCTGTTTCAGCTTAATGCGCCTACTGTTTTAATTGTAGATCGAAGGATGGAGGCTCAAATTTAGTATTATTTTTTTAAAATAATTTCAGAAAATCAAATAAAAGAACTTTTAAAATTTTATTTTGCAAATTTATAAAAAAAACAATTATGGGCAAATGGAACAAATTGCAGACAAAAAATAGATTATGCAGATTTTTTTTTCATCCGTCAATAATAAGAATTCTTCCTGAAATCAATTTAGTAATCCTATTTCTGATCCTCGCGATCACATGAAGCGCGGAGGAGAGCATACTTATTCTAGGTGAAAGCAAAGACTGGAAATAAAATCCTACCTACTCTATGCTAATTGGGAATTAAAAAACAGTTACGTGTAATCAAATATCTAATGTATCCATTCCCATAACAACAATAAAAATATGTTTAGTGTTAATTTTGCAAATAGAAGATGAGGATAAACAAAAATGTGTGAAATTAATTTTTGTGACTATGAATTAACTAGAAAAAAGGAAAAACTAAATTGTTCTAACCTCGTACTCGCTTGAAACCATCGTTCGATAGGGCTTTCATAGGCATAGTTTTCACTCCTCAGATCATGCTGAAACTCATTATTGTCCTCCTCAACCTCTTGTTCGCATGATTGTTCTCCATCAAATGTACAAGATTCTTCTTATGTTGATTCTTCATCTGTTTCTAGAGGAGTAATTAAGCTCTCGACTGCTGTCAAGATCTCCTTTTCGAGAGAAGAGGAGATCCCTACTTTCACAAGGATATGAGGGAGTTGTTCCAAGCTTAAACTCATTGTTAAATAATTTTGAAAAAGGGACTCTTACAGCACCCAAATCTAAATGAAAAATTTAAATAAACATCTTGTTGAAACAAATTAAAAAAACACTATGTACAGAAAACAATAACTCTTCACAGTTGCAAAAAAAACACACTTGCTGAAATCGAAATTCACACTTGCAGAATTGAAAAACTCATTGCAGAAATTGAAATTCACTCATTGCATAAATTAAAATTCACACTCTAGTGTACGTTTGCAGAAAAATCAAACTAAAATTCAATCCATTGTGCTTCCACGGAAACGACACCAAAATGTTTGGTCGAATTAATGTCGTTTTAATTCTGTTGTAGTAATTGCCCAACCATTTAATTTGTCAATCCGAGGTTCGTAGGATTATGAAGCACATGCAGGACTGAAGTGAAATTAAACTAATCTAACCCCCCTTAAGCTAAAACACGCAATTGCTAATCTAATTCTAGAAGATGAAACACACGGTTGAAAGTAAATTGCATAAAAGAAAGACAACATATGAAGAGCAACAAGACAACACATGCGAGCTCACATTAACAATCAAGCAATCTTAATTTACATCACAAGAATCAATGACGAATCATGAGAGTATCAAAACCAATATTATGAACAAAATATAAGAATTCCCTTCTCCATATTACAAAGTCAAGACTAACTTCTACAATCTACTATTCTCTAAGATAATCTAGGATCTAAGATATTCTAAGATAATCTATGATAGAAAATGAAGAGAGAGCACTCTCTTTTATACATGAAATTCTTTGAGTAGAAGATAACCATCTCATAATGACAGATACACTATTCACTCAACCACTCAACTACTTTTCTATTATTACAAGATATGATCCCTTCAAATCCTCCACATATCTCCCACAAATTCTCCACATGTCTCTCAACCAAATCTCCATGATCCTCTCCTTGGAATATTCTTTGCATAACTATCTCCTTGAAATGGTGGAGGAGATATCTGTGAAGTCTTTTCTTTGAATTAATTCTTCACATATTCCTACACATTACAAAGCTCATCCATACTTTGAGATATTAGTGAAAAACATTTTAATGTTCTAATATTTAATCATAAATTCACTTATAATACTAAAATAAATAAAGTGGAAATAATAAGGTGAAACCCACATATATGTATGGAAATGGTATGATAAAAGGTTAATGGGACGATGAAATGTGAGGAATAGTGGAAGATAAAGTGGATGAAAATGTGGCATTTCCGAGTCTCAACATAACCATGTTGCAGGTTATGGAGCAGCAATGGATAAAAAAGTTAAGTATGTACATGCTTGGATGCCCGAGATCGTGGAAGGAGCATTAAATCCACAGTTAAAAATGGATTTCACGAGTGAAAGTTGCAAACAAGATAAAGTTGGTATTCCTCATTCGTATGCTTGAGGATTGGGTGATGGAGATCTAAAGGTGCAAAGATCAATGACTGTAGTCGAATTTCGCAAATCAAGTAGAGAGGAAGATAAAGGAGGGATCAGGTTGCGAAATCAGAAGTGATCATGGAAAATTATCTCATTGATCGATGGCTGAGATCGATCTTGGAGAAGAACGATGACAAACAACTATTTCAAGGGATAAGTTGCACGGTCCAATGAAATTTTGATGTGCACAAAATCTTTATGGAATGAGATTCATAGTTTTTGGATTCCACCGTTGATTTGGTGGGGACACTGATCGGATGATCAACAACCATTTCAGAGTGTAAACAAGCAAGTTTGTTAACAATCTGGCTGAGTGTAAAATTTTAAATCACTATCTACTTTGTTCATTTTTTCTTCGTTGATTAAAGTAGACAGAGATCCAATGAATGAGGATCATTTCACCTGTTGAAATAATCGGGTGTATAACAAAGAGGTTGGACACAGAATGTTATGAAATTGAGTTCAATGCATTATTGAAGTCTGCTCTTTGAAATAGCATTGTTTTGGATTTGGCCAGGTTGGTTAATTTAGTGGTTCTTCTAAATATAGAAATAGACTAAATCATTTATCAATCCTTCTAAAGACGATACAGAGGATCCTCGCATAAAAATCCTAACACCCCCCTTAATCCTAACTTGGACAACTATGGGCACTGGAAACAAGGCCAAAAATCGCCCATTACAATCTAAAAGAATAAAAAAGCTGCTTAATAATCCAAGGAAAATGGGGAAAACCTCATGGGACCCCCCCACCCCTCAAGATAAGCAATGAAACAGGAAAACAAGTTTTGAATAAAACTTTAAGAAAATTTTGCCGCAATCTACAGCACTTTGCACCAGCAATGCAGTAGTTTGGTTATTCTATGCAACATCATCCTGGAACTGTGCATGTGAAACTCTCCAAACTAAATTATTATGTCTGGAGGAATTTCCCTCTTTGGAAGAAGAAAAATATGCTCAACTGAATCATAAGCATATACAACTGCAATATGAAAATTGGACCCATGTAGAGCAATTGAGATCAATTGATGAGAGAGAAAAATTGCTTGATAATTAGAACCATGTGAGGAAAACCCAAGAAAATGATATATTTAAGCCTTGAACATCAAACCATTTGAGGTAAAATCAACTCCAAGTGTTAGGAGAAAGTGTCCAAGCGAATGTAGAATGTCTCCATCTTTACTAGTTCTGTGAGGAGATGAGCATGTGATCAAATAGAAAGGTAGAGAAGCCATGGGATTATGGAGTGTGAATTATTGAGATCCATAATATGATATAGCTTCAAAAATAACCAATGATCACAAAATATAATATCAACAAACTCATGAGAGAAATTCGTCATCAAATCCCTAGCAACAATTTTGAAAGAGACTTGGGGTACTTGATTTTTCACACCAAAATTGATGAGAACAAATACAAGCATGAATGAAGACTCTTGAAACTTAAAACTTGAACCAAATAAATTCATATCATATCCTAGAGTATGGAACAAAGGTTTCAGGTGCCCCGCTAAAATGGTAGATGCACGATTTTCTTCTTCTTCAATAAAATTCCGAGTATTGGTGCATGCAATCATGTAGGAATTTCCTAGAAGCTATAGATCAAAGAGAGTGAATGGATCACTCCTAAAATATTTTATTTATTCTAAAATATCTAAAGTATTACTTTTATGTACACCAGCAACAATATTAGAGAGAGAAAAACCAAATTCCTCTTCATTTCCTAAAAAACTCACTGGCAAACTTTGCACAAAATTTAAAATAAAAGAATCACTGGAGAATGTTTGCATAGAATGGAAATACATTTTTTATTAAATAACATAGATTCAAATTTCTTCTTCTGGATCAGCTATATGAGAATCTGAGATATCATAGATCTCATAAACTTCCAGAGCAACATGAGAAGGAGTTGCTCTAAGGATACTTTCTTCAATTCGAATTGTCTGTGTGGAAGATTATGCTTCTTCTTCATATTGAACAACTTGCTTTGCTACAGAAGAGGTCACATCAAGTACATTCTTGAACTCATCATGATGGATTTTAATAGAACCTATCCCAATAGCTGGGATTTGGGAGTCACATCCCATATGAGTGCTAGGTCCTCCTGATAGAGCAAGAGTGGTGACGCATTTCCTGGAGGAAACCATGTGGTTGGATGCTCCAGAATATATCAAGTAATTATTCTAAGGAGTGAGGCTTGCTTTCAAAGTAACGCACCTCTCATATTCTTCAGTCTACTCTCCAACATCAGACATCTATGCACCTTGTGGAAGGGAAATATTGTTATGTTCAAGGAGTGTTGTCAACTCATCGAGGGTATTCTTCATGCACTGGATTTATGGATGAAGGCCTCTCATATAGTATGAACATCTAGGCTTTTATTTTATGGAACTAAGGCTCCATCGAAATATTTCTCATTCTCTTTTGGATTCAAATCAGAGGCTTTAGGCTCCTTCCCCTTGCGCTTACCTCTGGCTTTCACATTGTTTGAGTCTGACATCAGAAGAGCTTGATTCTTGGAGATTTGTAACACTCCCATTTGAAAGAAATTATCATGATCCTGTATTAAGGACTAAACAAACAAATCTAGAGAAGGAATCTTCCGATTGGGGATGGAAGCTCTTCCAGAATGGAAGGTAGAGACAAAGGAAGAGTACTCAGAACCAAGTTTGATAAGCATGGAAAACACAAGTTGCTCATCTTTCCTCTCTATTCTTCATTGTTTACATAGTGCTAGAGACTTGAATTTTTTGAAAAACTGTTGGATAGATTTGAAATTGCTAGGCTGTGATGCAATGAGCTCATTCTCCAATATGTTCCCTTGAAGCTCATATTGCTTTCCAAACAAGAGTTCAAGATTTTCCCAAGATTCTTTCAGAGTCTCCAATATCTCAAGGTGAAAGAGAAGATCCTGAGAGATGTGAGTGCATAGGAAGACAAAGGATTCATCCAAATGATTCAAGAACTTATTTTTCTCAAAAGGGTGATAAGTCTCTGTCTCTCTTCCCATTGTAATCCTAAACAAGCCAAGCTTGCCTAAGGAGACCTTCATATCTGCCCTTCAACCAACATAGTTGAAGGGTGTAAGGATATGGGGTACAAGAGCTATAGAATACATCAATTTTCCTTTCGAATAGTCAATTCGTCAATCAAGCTACATAGTACCCATGAGTAACACTGCAAAACCACAATAAATTCACAATCATGTTAGAATTAAGCCTTCCATATCGACATGTACACTTTCTTAGGGTCCGTCACACCTACAGAGAATTCTCTGGATGAATCTAGAGTTAGCAATGCACACTTTACAGGATTTATGTGGAAACCCAGCTGCTTCTGGTGTACAATGGAGATCAGACAGACTTGCTGTTATCATGAACAAGGCTCTGATACCATGTTTGAAATATTGAACCATTGATTTATAGGAAATAAGTGCAATTGAAAGGTAAAATTGTGCAGTTGAATGGAATGAAAATTGTACACTGAACAAGAAAATCTTCATATGAAACAAATAAGAAATGCTTAGTAAATTACAACAATAATATTCATTAATTCCAGCAGTATATAGTTTTGTTATATAATGGAGAATTCGAATCATGTGGATAAGATTTGAATCTATCGACTCAATCCTGACTGACTGGCTAACTAAAAGTGTCTAAATCACTATCAGAGACCACTATTCTAACTCCACATTTCTAATTTAGTCTAACAATCAATTAAACTAGTTAAACCCGTTAAAATGACAAGGTAGGTAAACAAAGGCGCCACTTCCCCATGTAGCCATGCATAACTGGTGCTAGACTAATTGAATGTGATCTAACTAAATGCAACTGAAGATAAAATTATCATAACTTCCTACCAACTACAACCAACTAATGAAGGTTGGTGGTGGCACTTGGAGTGGATACTAAAGTGTAGGGATTGGAACCAATGGCACCCAGATGTCACACTGATGGAACCAATGGGGCACACTCGTGGCACCAATGGCACTAAAATCATGGTGGCCCCAAAATCTAGGAAGTGACTCCTAAGTTAAGAAAATTATCTAATATACTATGTCTTGACGAGGGAGGATTATAAATCCTAACACTATTAACCTCGAAATGGAATCAATTTTATTTCATGGTTTACCTTTTCCTGGAATTGAAAATTGTTTAGAATCTGATCCCTTTATTCATTTATATTTCTCTAATTCAAATCATGAGTTAGAAGTAAATATTGAAAATTAAACCTCTAAGAAATAGATAGCTCTATATTTAGTTAATCATTTTGATCATAACGTTCCAACATTTACTCAATCTTTGAGCTGTTATGAATTTGAATTTTTGATTCTGGAACAAAATAGTGGTTTTATTTCTTATTATTATGTGAGAAAAGATAGTTTTATGAACTCTCTTATGAATAAAAAATTGGGTAATAATTACGAATGTTAAGTCAAAATATCTCATAGTCCTAAAACTCAAGTTTGTGTTAAATCTAAATTTCAAGTCTTACACGAAAATAAAATGAATAACAATAACCTTCACACGATAAAGCAATGTTTAGAAGATGGTGAGGGGATATTTTTGGGAAATAACTCCTCTTCCAATTTAGATGATTTCTACAACTACCCAATCTTCTCATAGGAATTTTATACAGAACAATTTTTACCTGAATGTTCATTTCCTTCTAATTTTGAAGATGTAGCAAGTACTATTGATGATGAATTAACCGAAATTGTGTCTCAATTTGATGATCTTTATGAAAGATGTATTTGTTTACAAGAGAATAATCATAAGGAAAATATAGCACTTCATACATTAAAGAGATCAGAACAAATTTCAAATTCACCTTTTGTAAATCAAATTTTAGATGAAGAATTAAGAGACGATCAAATCCCTTCACATGAATGTCCTAGTTTCATAACTTATCAATCTATCATCTTGACAAAAGGGATGGTAACAATGAATGATTTTATGCATGATTTTCCTTTAATAGAAGAACCATTATAATCTTTTTATAATCATGGTACATATGAAGATCCAATAGAAGTTTGGTTAGAAGATCCATTTCATACAAGATTCCCTATAAATAATAATTTTCTAACCTTGCACTTGTTCGAGATAGTTCTAGATAGTTTTGATTTTGAATTCTGTATTTTTCTATTTTTGTTTTTTACTTACGATGTACATTTGTTTGTTGGTTTGAGTTTACATGTTTGGTTACATTGGCTATATAATTTCACTTGATTTTTATTTCATTTGATCCCCCTTGTACATATGTACGTATCTAGTTCTAGATTTAGTTTCATTAATTTGTTTTCTTTTATCACAAGTAGGTTGCTTTATTTTTAGTAAGGTGCAGTTATCAAGCAACATATCAATTTTAGGATGAGGATGAGCTAGTGTTCGGGAAATACACATTATTGTATTCCTATTTTAATTATTTAATGACTTGTTTATGGTTTTATATATTAATAATCTCATTTTTAAGTCTTGTTTTCAACTATTAAGACTTAACTACAAATTTCTTATGTATGATGAATTGAAGTTTTAAAGCAAGAAGATTTGAAGATGATGTTCACAATGTTTTCTTACATAAAGACTTAGCTCGCTCATATGTTAATTACCATCATAAACTGCAGAATTTGTTTTGCTTCATTTTTTTGTTGTTGTTTTCTTCTTGTAAATAATATTGAATAAAGGAATCTCATTTATTAAAACTTATCCATTTGAACTTTATCACAAGCTCAAGAAAAAAAGAAATTTTATAATTGAAACATTTTTGCAATAATAAATCTCAAAACTCAACATTATGACGAACTTATTAAATTTTGTATATTTTATCATATCTTTTTTCGATATGCATATTATATCACTATCTCCCTTTTTCTATCTTTCATTTCACCTTTTGATGAAATTACAAAGAGTTCAATCCTTTGTATTACTATATCATGGTCAATTTAAATATTGGAAGATTTGTCATCCTTCTTTATGCATACCATTATTTCACGGTTTTTATGTTATTTTATATAGCTCGTCTCATAGAATATGACCGTGTCTTGATTTCTGAATTTAGATTTTATTTACCTTCTTTGACAGTCAGCTAAAGTTTGGATAGATTTTAAAAAATTGCTCATCATTGAAAAAATTTCCATCTTTGTGAATACTTAATTCTCCTTTCCTTTTGAATTGTGATACATAATTTTTTGGTTGAAATTTTGATTTGATCAGGTCCTATTATATATATATAATTTTTTATTGATTGGTTTCAGTAATGTATTTGATATTTTGAGCTTTCTTATTTTCCTCTTTATTTTTAGTTTTCTTTAAGTAAGAGGGTATTGCAAATAAATAATACTCTAACGACACATTGTTTAGTGTTGATATATTTCTGTACAGATAAACCTGATATCTTTTAAAAGGGACAATTGTAAAATGCTTCTTGTTGTATCAAATATTCTTACTGTGACAAAATCACTCCTAGCCTTGAAACATTACTTATGAACTTAGCCAATCAGTCGGTTGAACTCTTGATTATTATTCTTAGATTTTATTTTGAGAATGATATCATTATCAAGGAAAGTTAGCCCGCCAATAAGTTTTTCGCTCAAAAGCTTTAGAATCAATTGCATTATCCCTCATTAGGCCTCCATGCTATTTACGGATTTTTATCTTTGTTATTTTCCCCATCCATTAGGGTAAATTAGTTAGTAAACAAATTTTATAAATTAAAAACTTTGGTTGAAGAATAGGAGGCCTTTGAATAGATACTACCTAATCATGATCATCAACCCTATTGGGGATAACTTCATTTCTTATCACTAGGGTGATGTCTCTTGGTCATAACATCAAGAGACATGAGATCTCATCATGAGCCAACATGTTTATCTATAGCAGTTCTCGTGAATGATGTTATCAACATTTGCTTACCAAGCCTGGATAATAGTCTTGAATCAAAGATGTAATTAATATTATTATTAATTAAAAAAAATGATGAGAAAAAAATTATATCTTTATTTATATCTAATGGATGGGGAATTTAATCTTGATATCTTCTTATGGTATGGAGGTCATATATTTATGCTGATGTTTATTTTATTATCTTTAGTTGTTGAGAAAGCATTCTTGATGAGGTTTATTTTTTGTGCATATATTTCAAAGTCATTCATCTTGTTAGGTATAACTCCCGATTTATTGTCTATTCCAATGCAAAAGCCTATACTTATACAAATATCCTGGCGGTTGGGTTTCACCTTCCGCTCAGCTGGTT
>LPNX011183000.1:1494670-1505933 GCA_001517045.1 Pseudotsuga menziesii
TATAGTCTCTGCCAAGGTGAATACAATGCAAGTTTATAGCATACACAGGTTTCTTCAATACAAAATATATCAGTCTCAGTATCACAATGCAATATAGCAGTCTCAGTATCAGTATTCAAGAAGGTCTTCAATAGGCTGTAGCAACACAACAATCTCCAACGCAGGTAGTGTTGCATACAACGCAGTCTTCAGCAGCAAATACACAGCAAAAATCGCAGCACTCTCCAACATACATTATTTCTTCACTGATAGGTCTTCAGTATCTCATATACATAAGTCACAGTCCTCTTTCAAACAATGCAAGTGAAAATATTTGCATATTTTTCCACTTAAACTCCATGCATAGAAATTAGGGTTTATGTATTTCCCAATGAATAATTTCAATGCAGAATACAAAGCATTTTACCTCCCCATAGTTGAATACGAGAAAAAATTCTTGTGACAGCAATACCACGCTGCAATCTTCAGAGTGTGTTGGAAAGAAATTACATATGATAATGGCAGATCCCAGGGTAGGTATCTGATCAAGAACAATGGTGTTTTATAACACCACCTCTTTACTGTCGTGATCTTTTATTTGACCATGATCGTTTCTGGCATGCAATTCAAGTAATACCACCAGATTTTGCAAAAATAGGGTTTACTTCAAAAGAAATTAGGGTTCACTTCAAAATTCACGCAGGCACGCAGTGTATTATCAGCATTATATCATCAGACTCAGCATATATATGATCAGGCACTAGTTTTCAACGCAGGCACCAGTAAAAAAACGTTTTACCTCCACGCAGCCTCAGTATAGCATACAGCTCAGTCTTTAATGGGTATTCACGAGCAGCGGTCTCCACGCAGGTCGCAGCACAGATATTAGGGTTAGGAATATTTGTCAGTTAATACATTTTCCAGTTAACTTCCATACTGAGATCTAGAGGTGGTCGCATCTGCGCTTTTATCCAGCAAGCTCTGGATTGTTCTCAGGCCAAATATTGAATACTATCTCAATGCAGATATATATCAGATACTTGCACAACTCAATGTAATAACTCCACGCNAAATCCACGCACAGCGTTCTCCACGAAATTAGTCAAGCTTGCAGATTATCAAGCAGCAAGTATCAATGTACAGATATATATAAACAATGTATTATATACCATCNCTAGTCTTCAAGTATCAATGTACAGATATATATAAACAATGTATTATATACCATCACGCACAGCGTTCTCCACGCTAGTCTTCACACCAAGGCGAGCTGGTCTTCTCANCGTTCTCCATGCTAGTCTTCACACCAAGGCGAGCTGGTCTTCTCACGAACTGGAGGAGTCAGTCTTCAAGGTTTCATTTGATGAGGAGTCAGTCTACGCAAGGTATATACANTTTGGTCTTCTCACGAACTGGAGGAGTCAGTCTTCAAGGTTTCATTTGATGAGGAGTCAATCTACGCAAGGTATATACACGCTCAGTTCTCCACGGAGCAGCCCAGTTCTCCACGCAGCATTCAACTCCACGCATTCTCCACGCAGCATCAACTCCACGCACCAAGTTATATAATCTCCAAGAGCATGTATATTATCTCCACGCTCAGCCTCTGGCAGATCGCAGTTTCAATGCAGTATTGCAGACATGATGGTAATAAGCCAAATGATGAAGCGGACCATGCCGGGTCGATACAACTCGTGGGTGCTAATTTATGATGCGAATTAGGGCACCTGGAGCACGTGGAAACAAATGTGGACTAGAGCGGAGCGCCTCTGGGAGTTGCGTATGTTGGTTTCTGTGGGCAATTGTATGAGTTCAGGGAGCAGGAAGTGATGAAGTATGATATATTGCAAACGTTTTGAGGTTGGCAATGGATAAACTTGGTCGGTCACAACGCAATCTTCAGAACAATCTTCACATGAAAACTCAGAAAACTCAGCTCATATCACTAGCTCACTCTCCACGCTCTTGAATGGAGGCACTCAGCTCTTCAACGCGCTCACGGGATTAGGCTTCAAAAATGTATATTCCAGACATTAGGGTTAGGTCATGCAGCAACAGCCCACGCTATCTCCAACGCATTCAATGAATGCTCTAGCAGGAGGGAAGAGCAGAGGGCAGACTGGCTATGGGCAGGCAGCCAGGCAGCCTGAAATAGATATGGCAGAATGAAGGTCTGGCAGGCAGGAGTTACGGCAGGCAACCTGCTCTGATACCAGTTGTTAGGTATAACTCCCGATTTATTGTCTATTCCAATGCAAAAGCCTATACTTATACAAATATCCTGGCGGTTGGGTTTCACCTTCCGCTCAGCTGGTTTAGCTTCCTATCTATTCATATACTTATTTTATTTATTTACAATAATCCTGACGGATTATTCTAACACATCTTTATGAAATCTTTGAATAATAGTTGGGAGAATTCATTTGATTGTGACATCATTTAAGTTCAAATTTTACTATATGGACTAGTGATGCGAGAATGTCACGTGGTGTGAAATTTGATATTTCAAGAAATATTTACCATGATTTCCTATATCTATAATATTCAGGTAAATATACAGAGATAACTGGTTCGCCCAACATGTCGCCATTTGTTGGCACCCCAACAACTCCCTTTAATTTTTCAATAAACAAAGGGTCCCTCATGTAAATTTTGTAAATACTTAGCTTTTGACTCTTTTCATTTTGTCTTGTTTGATTTCTCAGGTGGTGTCATGGTTTTTTCATGCATAGGCTTCGGTGATTCAATCAATTTATATCATGTTGATACTTTTGCTTCTCGTTCATTGCATAACAATTCTATTTTGATATTGTGTCTTGGTTTGTAAATGATGGTGCATTGGGAATTTTGTAAAGATTAGACCTTGATTGCTTTAATTAATACCAATCATGACTTTCATTTTGCATAGGGAATTAAGCAAGTTTCTGATTCTCTTATTGGCATGGTTTAAATTATTTACTTTCTTAAATTTTAATTTCATTTAATTCTTTTTATGTATTCCATGTCTTTCAAGAAAAAAAGTTCTTAATTCATTTTTCTTAATGACTTCTTATAAGAGCTTCTACCCTATATAATTGCAAGTTATTTGGTTGCATTATGATAAGTATGATTGATCAATTTTCCTTTCTTATAATTATTCATGGTTTTCGTTGGATCTTATTTTATTATTAGAAAACTTTTACATTAAATTGTGTTAGTTTTACAATAATAAATAAAAAGCATGAATTTGTGTGAAATTGGAACTTTTTTTCATTCATATTTTGAAAGTTGAATTTTAATGATAACCCAAACTTATATCTTAAGCATTAGGTTTATCATTTAATGTAATGTCCCTATTTTTATAATTGTATAGCAGGACAATTCCCTCAATCCTACTAATTCCCTGGGTTGGATGGATACATTTGGAATTTTAATAAGGGAGCTAATAAATGATGTTCAGACATTATAAGGGAATAAATATTTAATAATGGATATTATTAAATAAATACAAAAGAAAATTGAAGTGGCAATTGATCATGAATACACATGGAGGATGTGGGACCCACACAAGCTAAATTTATGTGCTACATGGCATCCTCCTCTTGCAATTTCGAATCCATGGGAAGCCTAAATATTCTTGGATGAGTTAGAAGGATAATAAACTTGGAAATATGCATCATAGGTTGAATTTGGAAGGAAAAGTAACTTACATGGGAGAGGAAGAGTCATTTTGGCGCTAGTGAGACACTTGGACTAGATTCCCTAGCTCTATGACAACAATGATGAAGATGCTATAAAAAATATGAAACAAAACAGATATGAAAGATGAAATATGAAATATATGACATGTCAGGTCGAAATATAGCATCCAAGAGGGTTCCCATGTGATTCTGGAATCTCAATGGGTTCCCACTCGATTTGGGGGAAGATGGAAGGCTAGGAAAGGGAGGACACATGGCAAATCTTGAGCACACACCCTAATTCGAATTGGATTGAGTTTGTGGATGGATTTTTAAACTTAGAGGGATAATTATGTTTATAAAATATAGGAATCAACAAATATAATATCTTTTTATCGTTTGATAAATTTTCATTTGTAAATTGAGAGAGCTAGTGGATGACTAGTTTCTTGCCTTAGCCAATTTCAGGGGTGAAAGATTCACATCCAAGTTGGTGTTTTGAGAGGCCACTTAGGTATTTAATGGATTTTTTATTTGAAGTTTTAAGATACAGGGCATCTCTTGGTTCCTTCTAGTGCATCACTTTCTCTCAACCATTTCCAGTTTAAATGGCATATTCTTTCTCATGGAGGGATTGTGCTTTGGGTGAGATATTGTACTATTTGAGAGAGCTTCCTATAATCCATTTATGATTGTAATAAGCTTAATTAATTTCTATTATTCATTCTCATAAAGTATCATATCGAAATATCAAAGGGTTGTATGTAAAAGTGACTATTAATGAACAAACAATGACCATTTCCCCACTATATTGATGTATACCATGGTAATGCTGATTATTTTTAATGGAAGAATGTCTATATGATATATTTATGATTAATGGACTCTAATTTATTATTATTACAATTTTAATGTTCAGCACTTAATAATTTGAGGTCATTTTACTTAGTTTAATTGCATTTGGAGAAGATTTGGTGCCATTTCCCCAAGGGTCAAATTAGTGATTTTGTAGCTGTTTGGGAGAGGGTCATAACAACCTATATAAACTGAATAATTATGCATATGAGACCTTAAAATTTTCCATTCAACATCCTCTTCCTATTTTCATAAATTATAGTGGGTTTGGGAGCATTTGAGAAGCCATTTCCTGTATTTACCCAGGGGGAATTAGAACCCCAATTTGCTAGTAAAAACTCCTACTTTGACGCGAATATTAAAAAAGTTTGAATAAGTAATTGGAGGTTAATAAATCATCCTTGAAAATAATATTCAAGTATTAATATCATTAATATACCTTCTCAGAATATTTGGGATCATTTGGACAAATTTGGAGACATAGACATCAAAACTAGTCAATGGTCGAAATAGGGGAAAAAGTGAAAAATTGGTCATTGAATAAAATTTATTAAAAAGGGGCATTAAAAGTGGTATCGTAGCATGGAATTGGAACCTTTTAATTAATACCATATATTGAATAAAAATTTGCAGACATGTCTTGGATTCACAATAGAACCACAATTCACACCTTCCTTCCTCTCCGACCAACAATTACATAAATTACAACCATAGATATTGGAGCATGTCTCCAGGAGTATCAAAATTTGAGAGGGGATATTCATAAGTGGTATTATTTTCAATAATATCTTTTCAAGAATATATTTTCAATTATGGATTTAGGCAGAAGAAGGAAAATGTGAATTCATTAAGGGACAATCAACTATCCACAAGTTTGGAGGAGCATGAAATGAGAAAAAATCATCCTATTTTTGAAAAGAGCCTAGATACACCATTAAAGGAAGAAATAGAGAACCATGAAGTGGAGCATCAATTACCTCATGGTGATTTCACATATGAACATAAAGAGGAAGGTGAAGACAATAACACAATCCTTACTAATGGGGGTTGTTCCAATCAAAGAGAATCTATTGATGGATCCTTGAACTATGAAGGAGAACCTACTGATGGGTTCTCACAACTCTATGTTGGTGACATATATATTAGATTTGAAAATGTTGCTGCAATACTAATTTATCATAAGCATGAGGATGAATACCTTGTAAGAGATAATGAAGAACCAAGATCAACTTCCCCATCACCACTTGAGCTTCAAGAAGTTGATAAATAAGAAAGAAGAAGAGGAGGTTCACTTCCATGAACCATCATCAATTGAAGGGTATTTGAATATGAGTGAAATGAATATCCATCCATGAACCCCATAGCATACTCCATGACACTAAAGCATTGGTTTCAAATTATTGTTGGAAAATTTCTTCATTGGAGGATCCATCCTTCCTTCAAGACATGGAGAAGATTCAAAGAGCAATGTGCAACATTGAACGTAATTTCATGTCTTTTCTTTTTTATAGAAATAATTTAGTTGAGCTTAATGAATGTTTACATAAAGAATACTTGAATAATAATGAGGATATTCATAAGCTCAAAATTCAAAATGAGCAACTTCTTGAGAGGTTTCAAGATACTTGTCCTTCCTCCTATGTTTCATAATGTCATATGGTAGATTTCTTGGAGGATTCTCATGACATGAGGGATCATGAGAAACAAGGAAAATTTTAGGTTCTTGATTTGTTTGAATATGAGTTTAATGAGAGCCAATCACTAGTTTTGGTGGAATAGGAACTTGAGTTGCCTCTTGAATATGGGTTCACACTTTTTGAAGAAGTCCATGATTCCACTACCTTGGAACCAAACCATGAGGAAATTTTTTCATTTTTAAGGGAGGCGCATACGCCTAACTTTATGGATCCTTCACATGATGACAATTTTTCACTTTCTGATCATTTGGGTGAGTTGGTTCTTTCTCCTACATCCTACACTTCCAAATTTTGCAACATTCATCCTAATGAAGTATCAATGAAAGGTTTATTTTTTATGGTGCCACATGAAGAGTATGGACTTTCTATCTCTCCTTTTGATGATGAAATGATTAGAGAACCATATTATTTACAATTGAAGCCGAATCCTTTGTTACATTATGATGATACACATCTACATGGGTGCACCTACGATGTTCACTTGAGTCACTTCGAGACTCATGATTTTCTTTTCTCCTTGCCTAGTACATTTGATGTTGGAGGTGTTAGAATTTCATCATTAAGTTAGCATTATATTAGGATATTTACTGAGAGAATAACAAGCACAACAATCAAACACAAGAAACAATGAACACAGTGTTTATCCTCAGGGAAACCATAAATGGTGAAAACCCCGCAACTTCCTCAGAGATAGAATCGACACCAAAATAGAAAATCCCCAAAACAGTAAGTGATCTCCCGACAGCAGTAACCTTCTTCTTGTCTAGCCCCGGTGTCTTCTCCTTCCTCAACTATGTGCTACACTTGAGTGTGTATGAGTTGTGTGTGATAAATAGAGACCCCAATTCTCTATTTATACTAATCCCGACATGACTAAAACCCTACCAGGGACGACCTCTACTAGGAGAGTCTAATAACCCTAGTGCCTCGGGACTACGGGGACTTTAACCCTTAGACAATAGGAGGGTTACCCACAATGACTTGACATGACTTGTTTACATGATGGACCTTCCTAATAGGAACATCAAGGCATGAAATAACTCAAGTATATCCCGAAATAAACATCAGGTTACAATATATAAGAAATACAAGTAAAATACATTCCGAAGTTACATATACATCAACACTCCCTCTTAACTAGGAAGGTATTCTTTCGACACAATTTTCAGCACAAGTATTTTTCTCTGTATCTTCTGGATCATCATCAAGTCCTCATCATATTCAAGTCTTCTTCATCTTCAAGTCATATTCATATTCAAGTCATCTTCATCAGCAGATCTGGATCATCACTCGATTTGGATCATCAATGGGCATCATCACTGGATCTGGATCATTTCTGTTGGATCATCATCATTGGATCTGGATCATCATCACTTGATCTGGATCATCACTAGGCATCATCACAGGTGCTATCTCTTGATTCTTCTCGTCATAGGAACCTCTACAGAGCCAGTCCTTTTTCATACTGGATGTATCATCTCAGAGCTAGTCCTTTTTCATACTAGATGAGGCATCACAGAGCTGGTCCTTTTTCATACCAGATGAGGCATTATAGAGCTGGTCCTTTTTCATACCAGATGTGGCAGCTACTCAGAGCTAGTCCTTTTTCATACTAGATGAGCCTTCTTAGAGCTAGTCCTTTTTCATACTAGATGAGGCATCACAGAGCTGGTCCTTTTTCATACCAGATGTGGCAGCTACTCAGAGCTAGTCCTTTTTCATACTAGATGAGCCTTCTCAAAGCTAGTCCTTTTTCATACTAGATGAGGCATCGTAGAACTGGTCCTTTTTCACACCAGATGAGGCATCACAGAGCTGGTCCTTTTTCACACCAGATGTGGCAACTACTCAAAGCTAGTCCTTTTTCATACTAGATGAGCCTCCACAGAGCCAACCCTTTTTCATGCTGGATGTGCCATCTACACAGAGCTAGTCCTTTTTCATACTAGATGTGTCTTCACAGAGCCAACCCTTTTTCATGCTGGATGTGGAATCTACACAGAGCTAGTCCTTTTTCATACTAGATGTGTCTTCACAAAGCCAGCCCTTTTTCATGCTGGATGTGGCATCCACATATACCTAACAATCGAAGGAACCAATCCTCTCACCATGTCACAGCTCTTACATCTGACCATGGAAGGAACCAATCCTCTCACCATGTCAGAATGGCACAACACTTATATCTAATCATGGAAGGAACCAATCCTCTCACCATGTCAAAAGGGCTCATCATAGACACATCACTTCCTCTTGGGAGGAACCTCGATCTGGAGAACACCAAGATTCTCCCTGAAGTACTCAAACTTCACCCTAGCCAATGGCTTAGTCAACAAATCAGCTATATGTTCATCCATTGCAACATACTGGAGCTTCACTGCTCCTCTCTGCACCATATCCCTGATATAGTGATACTTGATCTCGATATGCTTCGACTTGTCATGGAATACTGGATTCTCTGAAAACTTTACACAACTTTTGTTGTCACAGTATATACAAGTAGCATATAACTAGAGATCAAATAAATCAGACAGTAGCTTCCTCAACCATACTGCCTCACAACTAGCTAAACAGGTTGCAACATACTCTGCTTCAGCTGTACTCAGTGCCACATAGGATTGCTTCCTGCTAAACCATGAGATTACACCTGATCCCATACTGAAGAAACATCCTGAAGTGCTCTTCCTATCGATGGCACTGCCTGCCCAATCTAAATCAACATAACCCTCCATGTTAATCCTTTGATCAGCCTTACACTTAGTCCATAATCAACCGTACCCTTCAGGTACCTCAGAATATGATTTGCAGCAGTCAAGTGAACATGTCTCGGATCTGTCAAGTATTGGCTCAAGGTGTTCACAGCGAAGCAAATATATGGTCTCATGTTTGTCAGGTACATCAAGGACCCAATCATCTGACGATACATCGTGGCATCAACTGTCTCTGATGCAACTTCACTCAATAGCTTCAGGTTTGATGCCATAGGTGTGGTTAATGCCTTGCAGTCCATCATCCCAAATCTCTTCAGGATCTCTACTGCATACTTTCCTTGTCCAAGAAAGATTCCATCTGTAGTCTGCCACACCTCCATACCTAGGAAATAATGTATCATTCCCAAGTCCTTCATCTTGAACTCAACAACAATCTTTCTCTTCGTATCAGCAATCAACCCATCCATACCTGTCACAAATAGATCATCTACATATAGTAGATGTATCACCGGGTTCCCATCTTCCACCTTGTAGTAAAGGTTGGAATCTGCTTTACTCTTGTTAAAGCCCAAACTGGATAGAAAGCTATCAATTCTGCCGTACCATGTCCTGGGTGCCTGTTTCAAATCGTACAGGGCTTTCTTCAATCTACACACATGAGACTCCCTATCATGTGTCTCAAAACTGAGTGGCTGCTCCACATACACTTCCTCTTCTACTACACCATTCAAGAAAGCAGTCTTGACATCCATTTGGTGTATCTTCCATTTCATCACTATAGCCAGAGCAAGTACTGATCTGATGGAAGTGTATCTGGCTACAGGTGCAAAGGCTTCTTCATAGTCTATTCCTTCTTTCTGAGAGAAACCCCGAGCCACAAATCTTGCCTTACCATCTGCAGCATGCTTGATCTTGTAGATCCATTTGGAAGTTACAACTGACTTCCCTTCTGGTCTTGGGACAACATCCCAAACATCATTCTTCATGATCAATTGATACTCTTCAATCATCACATCCTTCCATTCTTTCTGTTCTGCCACTTCTTCATATTTGGAAGGTTCTTTATCAATGAAGTCACATAGTAGAGCTACATAGCTGGAACAGGATCTAGTCCTCTTTCTTTCTCTGAGATTCTCTTCTGGAACCCCATATCTTTCCGCACCTTGGATAATCTCTCGTACCCAAGCAGTTTTCCTCTTGTGAGGATTCTTCTCCTGTGGTTGATCTATAGGTCTTTGTGGTTCTTCAAATTCTCGATCTTCTTCTTGAGTTTCTTCGTTCATGATTGTATCATGAATTCTAGGAGATTTTGCTTCTTCAGGTTCTTTAGCAGGTTTCTTTCTAGATTTGATGTAGGCTGAATCTTTGTCAAATGTTACATCCCTGCTGATGTCAATATTTTTGAACCCTGGGAAGTATATTCTGTAAGCCTTCGAGCTTTCAGAGTATCCCATAAATATACCCTTCTTTCTTGAAGGATCTAATTTTGTTCTCTTCTTTTTTGGAATGTGTCTGTACACAGGACAGCCGAATATTCTAAGATGCTGACTTCTAGTTTCTTGCCAAAATAAACTTATTCAGGAGTCTTGTTCTCGAGTACTCTGTGTGGAGTATGGTTCTGTACATACACTGTTGTTCTGGCTGCTTCTGCCCAAAGATGCATAGGAAGATTTTGATCATGAAGCATAGCTCTTGCAGCTTCCATGATAGTTCTATTCTTCCTCTCTGCAACCCCATTCTATTGTGGATTGTAAGGAGTGGACAACTCCTTCTTAATCCCTTATTCCTTACATAGTTCCTTGAACTCATTTGAAGTGAATTCTTCGCCATTGTCTGATCGAAAAGTCTTGATCTTCTTTTCAGTCTGGTTCTCGATCAAGGCTTTGAATTCATTGAACTTGCTAAACACTTCATCTTTATTCTTCATGAAGTAAATCCATGTCTTTCTAGAAAAGTCATCAATAAAAGAAACATAGTACACATACCCGCTTAGTGAGCTTGATGACATTGGTCCGCATACATTGGAGTGGATGATTTCCAAGATTCCTTTTGCTTTGCTCTTGCTACTTGGAAATGTCTTCTTTGTGTTCTTTCCTTTCGCACGTCCTTTGTAGACCCCTTCATGTTTTTCTTGAATTTCTGAAAGACCTTCAATAGCTTTGCTTACAAGTGGTAGTGCTCTGTAATGTACATGTGCAAGCCTTCTATGCCAAAGTTCATTTGGTTCTACTGTGTCATGAACCAAAGCTTGATCTGGTTGTCCCTTCAACTTGTATAGACCTCCTTCTTGTTCTCCAATCACTATTGCATCATCAAAATTCTTTCCCTTTGGCCACATAAGAACTTGGCCATCTACAAAAGCAAC
>LPNX011183000.1:1506078-1600298 GCA_001517045.1 Pseudotsuga menziesii
CATCTTTAAATACTTTCCAGAGTCTAGTTTATAGAAGGATTCACCACTACCTTTTATTGGATACTGGTAGTCATCCCCAAGTTTCACCTTGTGAGGTGACTCATGTTCGGATAGCTTCATAAATGATTCTTTGAATCCCGTCATGTGCTTGGAAGCACCACTGTCAATAAGCTAATCATTGCTTCCATGTGAAACAGTTCCTATGAGAGCGGAGATTAGAACATATTCATCCTCACTTGAAGAGTCATCACTCTCTTGTCTAATTCTCTTTGTGGAAGGTCCATCATCCTCTGCAGCATGGGCATGATGTCTTCTCTTGTTCTTCTTCCTTATATTTCTTTTGTTAGGGAAGAATTTGGATATGTGACCTTTCTCATCACATGTGTAGCATCTAATAGTATTTAGATCTTTTCTAGAGTGTGAGATCTTACCTTTGGAGTGATAATTGCTCCTCATGTTTTTCTTGGAGTGAACTGTGAGAGCTTGATCTTCACTACCCATATTCTCTTCTTGAGCTGCTATCAGAGCTTCTTCTTCATAGCATTCTTCCCATAGTCTACTGAACTTGACTAACGTCTTTCTGGAACAGATTCCTTGAATGAAAGAGTCCCATGATCTAGGGATACCATTCAAGGTGGTCATCACAATCTCTGCATTTTCCACTTCTTCATCTACTGCTTCTAGCTGTTCCTTGATCTGAGAAACCCTTGTAAAGTAATACTGAATAGTCTCAACATTCTGGATCTTCGCATTCTTCAATTGGTTTCTCAAAGTCATCTTCCTGTTTATGTTCTTCCCTTCAAACAATTTGGTTAGGGCATCAAACATAGCTTTAGGTGTCTTAAGGGAGGACACCTGTGGTATGAGATGATCCTTGATAGAATCGGTAATGATTCTCTTTGCCATAACCAACTTCTTCTTATGTAAGGCCTTAGCCTCATCTCCCTATGGAACTAGAACCTCTTCATTGATATAGGAGTCCAACTCATTCTCTTCCAGGACCAGGGAGATCCTATACTTCCAAGCTCGAAAGTTGTCAGCTCCCTCAAGATTTTCATCAAGCTTGGTATGATGAGACATCTTAAACTGAGAACCTCAAATGGAAATACAAAATATTTAGATATTACCAGGTCAAGATGTCGGATCTGGATTTGGAGTTGAGATCCTGCAGTGCTGATTCAGTAGCAAATTAGGGTTTTTCTTTTTCGGAGATCTGTCCACCCAAATGCCTTGAAATTTATCCCTAACTTCGATTTTGGGGAGGAGATCAATCCAATCCTGGGCTCACTGAAAAATTCCTCTTATGTGAAAAGCCCTAATTTTTGGCAGTAGTGTTGGGTCCAAAACTGAAAAACCTCAAAAATTGAATTCTGCTTCGACAGAAAGATGCACCCTAAGGAGGAGAGTTATTCCACCTTAATTTTGCTGAAAATATATGGAAGAAGATCCACAAATTAGGAATCCCTAGTTCCTGCAGCTACACAGTGTCTTCTTCTCAGGTTAGCTCTGATACCATGTTAGAATTTCATCATTAAGCTATCATTATATTAGGATCTTTACTGAGAGAATAACAAGCACAACAATCAAACACAAGAGACAATGAACACAGTGTTTATCCTCGGGGAAACCATAAATGGTGAAAACCCTGCAAATTCCTCAGAGATAGAATCAACACCAAAATAGAAAAGCCCCAAAACAGTAAATGATCTCCCGACAGCAGTAACCTTCTTCTTGTCTAGCCCCAGTGTCTTCTCCTTCCTCAACTATGCGCTACACTTGAGTGTGTATGAGTTGTTTGTGATAAATAAAGACTCCAGTTCTCTATTTATACTAATCCCGACATGACTAAAACCCTACCAGGTCCGACCTCTACTAGGAGAGTCTAACCCTAGTGCCCTGGGACTGCGGGGACTTTAACCCTTAGACAATAGGAGCGTTACCCACAATGAATTGACATGGCTTGTTTACATGATAGACCTTCCTGATAGGAACATCGTGGCATGACATAACTCAAGTATATCCCGGAATAAACATCAGGTTACAATATATAAGAAATACAAGTAAAATACATTCCAAAGTTACATATACATCAACAGGAGGAACTTCATCCCACACTTGGGTGAAGAGATATATGATTGAGGAACATTATTATTGCCAGCAACATCCTCTATTATTTCATGATGATATGCATATTCATGGGTGTATTGATGAGACTTCTTTGAGCCAATTGGAGTCTTTATGTTTTATTTGCTCCTTATTTGGTTTATATTTTGGTGGAGGTTCTTCATTAACTTCTTGGATGAAAGAACACATGGCTGATTATTATTTTGATGCATATTACATTCTTTTGGAGTAGAATTATAGGTCATGGGATCCTCACCTAAGTCATTGGATCAGATCTGATATAATACTTTATGCTTGTGTGTATGGGCCACATGGTGATCTACTTACTTAGATGTACAATCACTTTCATGATTTTTTGATGAGGTACCTTCTTGATGCACATTTGTATGATGTTGTTATGTACTTTCATGATCTATACTTTGTACTCATGATGTTTGGAAGGGTGAAATACCAGCAATGGGATCCTGGAATTGCTTGGTTTCATCTCACGTGGAGTAGCACTTTGGTTGTTGGTTTGAGAAAACAAACCAGCCTTCAATTATTTGAGTTCATCTTTGTAGATCAGTGTTCCAGTTTCTTATGTGGGAAACCTTTTGAGAGATGGATTCAATTTTCACATGCTTGGTTTTCATGGAATTTCATCATACACATTTCACACCATGCATGTATCAGGATCATATGGGACCCTGGGATCATTTTTGGTCTCACTTGGTTTCAATTGTGGGGGAAACAAGGAGCATTGGAGATTTATTCACCACTTTAGAAGATGATTGTAATCAGAGTAGTGCATAAAAAAGCATGGTGGTTCCTCTCTGAAATTTTATTGGAATATTAACAAACTCAAAGTTTGGTAACTCAGTACCAACTTCAAACAATTATATAGAAGCAAAAAGGGGTGAAAGTTCAAAAAAGGTTTCCAAAATATGGAGGTAAAGATTCTTTGCACAAATTTGGGTTTTATGGATTTAATTAATCCTCTTGGTGTTAGTGGTGATGTTAAAGGATATATCAATATGCACAATCCACATCTCTTTACTTTTTGGGAACACAAAATTGTAGTACATGAGTGCCACTACTGAAATTGCAGCTATAGAAAATTAATGAGCAGAACCATAACAAAGCACTTGGTGCAAAGGACGGAGTACCAAATGAGGATGCCACTTGGGAATATGAAAAGATTTTGCAGCATCCAAATCTTAAATTGATTTAGGACAAACAATATTGGGTGGGGAGGATTTTAATGTCCCCATTTTTATAATTGCATAGTAGGACAATTCCATCAATCCTACTAATTCCATAGGTTGGATGGATACATTTGGAATTTTAATAAGGGAGCTAATAAATGATGTTAATACATTAAAATGGAATTAATATTTAATAATGGAGCTTATTAAATAAATACAAAATAAATTTGAAGTGGCAATTGATCATGAAGACACATGGAGGATGTGGGACCCACACAAGCTAGAATTTTTGTTCCACATGGCATCCTCCTCTTGCAATTTCAAATCCATGGGAAGCCTAAATTTTATTGGATGAGTTATAAGGATAATACACTTGGAAATATGCATGATAGGTCTAATTTGGAAGGAAACGTAACTTACATGGGAGAGGAAGAGTCATTTTGGAGCTAGTGAGACACTTGGACTAGATTCCTTAGCTCTGTGACAACAATGATGAAGATGCTATGACACCTGTTGTAAAGGAAAGTTTCCTATGGATAGGATTTAAGAGGCCATCAAGGTACTGGGGTTGAAAGGTGTATGTATAATGTTCAGCAAGCATATATAAACATGATTTGGATATTAGAATGGTTCATACCTTAACAAACGAAGGTTGATCCAAGCAGCCCTTCAATCTTCCTCTTGCTCCTCTTGCTCCAAGAGACCTGCAAAATGAATTATACCTTCCTCAAACCAATATGACCACATATAAAGCAATTATAATTAAATAAACATGAAATAATAATATTATTAACATCATAATATGATCATAAACAAAGATTCAATCACACATTGAACAATGATTTGGGAAGAACAAGGACATCACATCTTTATTACTCATGAAATGAAGTACAAATATACCTTCTCTTCAAGTTTGGCACCTCACAAAACCTTGATCTAGTTCTGCTGCTTCTCTTCTCTAAGGAACTCAACCTCCAAGCTCTGCAACACAAGGGGATGATCACTAGGGAAAAGGTGTGGGAAAAGAGAGTCCCAATTCCTCCGGCATGACAATGAAAAAGTTCAAGTCCCCTCTCAAGGACCTCCCTACATCTATTTATATGCTTCTGAAGAGATAGGGTCGAAGACAAATTAGTTACAACTGAAGGAGTCAGTTGCATAACTAACCAAACTACCCGAATTTCGAAAAACATATTTTTTTTACATTTTTAGGAGGAATACATGAGTTGCAGAGACAACAGTCTCGTATGCAGGAGGTATACGCAAGTTTCAATGTAAAAATTCACGTATTTAGGGCATATGCAAGTGTTATATATAGCAAGTCGCGTACATACACAGGTTTCCTTAAGGAAACTTGCGTATACATCAAAAAATCTCATTTTTAGGATACTTATAGGCATTTTCAGACTTTGGTGTCTTCTAAAAAGTTTTAACTAACTCAGATACCTTTCCAACGATGTAGGGATGAGGTCAAATGGAGTAACATAACACAAGATATGGATCCTCCAAGTTAGGTGTTTTTTCAATGACTTTCATGAAGTGTCGTCATGGAAGTGTCAACATGCAACGAAATCATGGGAAAGTGGTCACAGGAAAAGATGTGTCATTTTGAGCTATAAAATATTCTCCCTAATGTATGAGGTTAGAGGGGAAGACGATAGCCGAAATACATTATAAAGGAAACAGTTGAGTATGGAGAGAGAAGAGAATCCAATATTGAAAGGCTCGAACAAAGGTACCTGAAAGAGATATAAATGTCAGACAAAACTGATATCTAGGACATACAAGTCCATATACAAAAAAATCACCATAAAGATATAGGCGGATCCAATATATTTATAACTGATGAAACTATCATGGTAGATCAATATGCAAAAAGGCACCATATCAAATCTAAGGGAGCCATGGCCGCAAATGAACTAGGTGGATCCATACTCAACAATCGATCATAGCCATAAAAAATACAAGGTGGATCTATGTCTCAACAAAATTTCATATAAAGTGTAACAAGGTCTTGCGCAATTCGGGCAATAGAAAAAAATAACAATGTTACTGTCGGCCCAAGGTTTTCAATCCAAACCGCCCAAAAGGTACAAATCCTAACCATGCGAATAAAGGAGTTGAAGTTGAACATGGAACCGTTTGATTACCGGTCAATAATGAGAACCGTTAACAAACGCGAGGGAAACCACCATTAATGAAAATGGTCCCCAAGGTACCTTGCACATTCTAACAAGTGTGAATATAAGGACTTGAAATCGAACACTTGAAGAATCCATTGAGTAGGAGACATTAAGGTATTCCCACTACCCAATAGCAAGGGAAATTGCCACTGATGACTGCAATCCCCAAGGTACTGTCATAAAACTCTAAATCTCATTCCCAAAGCAAGAGGTGTTGCATTCGATAGGAAGATATCCGTTGGAAGGAGGGCATTAAGGCGTCCTTCATCATCCAACACGAGGTAAGTCAAAGACTAATTGGATCTGGAATTGGTACTAAATTTCACGACAAGGACCGCCGAAGACATGATGTAATGAACTAATACCAGGGAATGACCGACACAAAAGGTCAAGGCAACTGCAAAATGGCTGACAAAGGTTTAATCCTTAAACAATGAGCACGACATAAAAGTGACTTAGGCAACTGTTGACACAAAAGGGACCAATGACACAAATCTACAATGTAGGAGAAATTGACAGATTCCCCATATAATTGGAAAAGAAACCATCCGGAGGAGTAAGAAACTCTGAATCGGGATAAGGTCAAAATACTGGGACCCAATTGTTGATAGACTCAAAACTGGTGCTTTGTTCAAGGAAACAAGACTTGCTGCCATGATGTAAAATACATGTGAATGAAATTCCCTTCCCCTCTTTCTTGTAAAGGTTTAATGAGTCAAAGAAAGCAAACTCAGGACCGTCTTCATTTTTGGAAAGCTCGAAGAAGAGATAGAAGAATGCTTGATAAAGCACTGATTCGTAGATTTTACGAGCCCGAACTAGTACATGCTCAACAGTGTTTTCATAGTTTAGAGAGTCTGAAAACCCCAAAGAAGACTCCAGGGGGGAAATATTTTGTCCAATTTAGTCTCCTGAGGCCGAAAAAGTATAAAACAAACCACAGAAGAACTCTCTTAGCTTCCGAAGAAGTAAGGAGCACCTTTTTGAACTTAGTCGTGGAGGTCCGAAAAAGGTTAAATTAACACCTACCCAACGCTCCTTCAAAAGCAGCATATAGCTTGAGTTTTACGAGTGTGAAGGAATTCAATATCACTAGGAAAGATCCATTTGATTATGAGAAATAGGGCTTACAATAGTAAACTCGATGCTTTGTTCTTTAGGGTTTAACGAGCATGACAAAGACATAAAGTACACTCAGAATTTTTTTCATGTTTTAGTCCAAAGCATGAAAAAGAGAAAACTAAGCTCATGCCGAGGGTTCCTTTTCTGTAAATTTAGTCCCTCAGGTTTGGAAAAGAGATAAACCTATGCCTGAGAATACTCTTCTCAATTCTGAAGAAAAGAGAGTGTTCCTTTCTCATACTATTCCACATGGTCTGAGAAAGCGATAACCTACCACCAATGTGGATGTCCATTCACATATTCTTAACGAGCCTGAATGGACAAGTTTACTCGGTAGTCAAGTCTATTTTGAGGAGTCAGACCTCGACCTAAAGAAACTCAATATCTTTCCTGTGAAGTTTTAACGAGTCCGAAAAATTCAACTCGCGTCCTCCTTACTGTTTTCAACGAGCTCGAAGGAGAGAAAAAAGAATGCTCTAAATGTGAAGAGACAAGTGTCATAAGCAGGCAAAAATAGTTCCAAGCGCAACGAAAAAACCTATGAATAATGCAAGGAAAGCGAGCAAGATAAGGACACTTGGGGAGCGTCTCCTCAAGGTGAAGGGTGTCAAGTTGCAAAGGCAAAATGATACAAGGCTGAGCGATGATGAGAACAAATATGAGGGCTTATACAATGAGCTAAAATCGTGGAAGCCGACATCAGGCTCATAAGCGCAAGGAGGGCACATGAAAATGTAGCTACATCTTGAACAACAAGACAAGGCCAGTAAACAGTTGTGAATCCAACTAAGAATCCTGTCTCCAAGAAACAACAACATGAGGATCATATTCAGAAGAAAATATTCGATGCAGGTCACTTTGGTAGAAACACATGCAACTTTGCTATCTTCTATAAAAGGTAAAGTCAAGGCAGAATTGACTGAAGAAGATTCTATAGCACCAAGGCTCAAGGTTTTATAATCAATAAGATAAACCTCATAAGGAGAGAAAAAATAAACAAGGGAGATAGAGTATGCAAGAACAAACTCAGTATCACGGGAGTTGAAAAATTCATAAGAAAAATCAAACTCATCAGGATCACTGACTAGCTGATCAAAGGGAGAGTTTGAAGACTCAACAAACCAAAAGAAGGAGATCGATCAAAAGAAAGATCATTTTTATTAAGAAAATCAGGGTTATACTTAGTCACAACTGAACCAACATCCAAAATAAGGTCAAACTGTATCAAAAACTCTAGGAAGACTTCATTTGAAGGAAGAAGATCATCCGAGATAGGACACATGTCTAAACTTTCAAATGGATCAACAGAGTGGAGAGCAGGCTCCATAGTCTGTGTAGGATGACTCACCTGGTCAACTGCTGGGACCAATTCCCGAGAAGGTAAGCACAAAAACAAAGGCTGCTTCTCAATAGCAATTGAACACAAAGGACATGGGGCCACATAGCTCACCTGTGGCAAGGTAGTGTCTATAGAAACAATGGGAATCAATAAAGGAAAGACCTGGTCTCTAGTTAGGTCAGGAGATGGATTAATAAAATCCAACTGATCGATAGTGACAATTTCTTCGCCATGATTAAAGTACATCACACGAAAGAATGTTGACACCACAACTTGCATGGAATAGACATAATCACGTCCAAGGAGCATATTGAAGTATAAGGGGTCTTCTATCACCATGAAGTCAACTAAGACAATCTTCCCACCCAAAGTAACAGGTGTTTGAGTAAGAATTTCCAAGGATGTACAAGTTCTTCTATCAAACACCAGTAACTGACTAGCAGCCGACACAAGGCTAGGAGATCCCATGCCTCGCCAAGCACGAGCAGACAAAATACTAACTAAGGCTCCTTCATCAACAATACAATGAGCAATCATGTATGGTTCAACTTTTACCTTTATCTAGAAAGGTGCATGAGAAGGAAGGCGCGGCTCAACTAGGCTGTCCCAATCAAAGGAAGCAATCTGAGAGCTTGGTGGGGATTGATCCGAAGTGAGTTCAGTTCCCCCTTGTCCAGTAACTTCTAAACTGGCAGTGAATAAACTGTGACTAGCAGAAACGTCACTCTTCGAAAGAAGAGTAGGATTGATCGACAATGGAATCGATTCAACCGCTTCGTGAAAGTCACTCGAGTCTTGGACTACACTCTTCGCACCTCTGCGATAGCAGGGAACTGGTGAGTAAGATGATCTCCCTCGCATAGGTTAAAAGGGAACTTAAGTTTGCACTTCAAATGACCAATTTTCTCAACGGTGTCAACATGACTAACAGTGGGTGACTGTTTTCTCTCAGCATGACCTACAAAGGCTGAGATTTTTTCCCCAGCATAACCACCAGAGGCTGAGTGACTAGGTCCAACCTGACTAGGAGAGGCTGGTTGTTGAAAAACTTCAGAATGTTAAAAAATGGGATGACCATGAAACCAAACTCTTTGCACATCCGCGATAGAAGGGCATTTATAAGTAAGGTGGTCTCCCTCACAAAGCTTACAAGGAAACTTGGGCTTGTGTTTTGAATGCGTAGTCTTTTCAAAAATGTCAACATGACTCACAGTGGCTGATAGATTGTCTCCAGCATGAACCACAGAGGATGAAAGACTGCCTCCAGCATGAATCACAAAGGCTGAGAGACTGGGTCCAACATGACTTGCATAGGTTGGATGAACACCACCAGCATGAACAGTAGAGAATGAATGGTTAGGATCAACATGCTTTGCAGCAGTTGAGTGTGTGCCCCCAGCATGAACTTCAAAGGCTGGGTGGATGGATCCAACATGACTTGCAGAGGTTGGATGGGGAGGTTCAACTTGAATATCATAGGTTGAACGGGTGCCCTCAGCATGAACTACAGAGTTTGAGTGAATGGATCTAACGTGACCTGGAAAGGTTGGAAGGATCCCACCAGCATGATCAGCAGAGGCTGGATGGTGAAGATCAACTTGACTTGCAGAGGTTGAGTGCTTAGATCCAACATGACCTGCAGAGGTTGGATGGGTGCCCCCAGCATGAACTGCAGAGGCTGGGTGGTGAGGTTCAACTTGACCTGCAGAGGTTGAATGGGTGCCCCCTTGCTTATGTGCCTTCTTCCTATTTCTCCTTCTTTTACTCCTTTTAGACTGTCGGTTACTAGTATCAGTACTTTCACCTCATGAGGTAGAAGGAGTAGGAGAATCAACTAGAGGTGAAGGGGAAGCAGTGTTTTTATTCCCTTGATATAAGGAGCTTACTTGAGAAGCATCAGGAGAATTCCAGACAGTTGGAGTGGAAAACAACCACATCGGTAACCCTAGGGTGAATCCAGGGACATTCAAGGTGGCCATCAAGGGAACACCAACATTCCCCGTGAGAGAAATAGTACAAGGAGTTCCCAACATGGGGATCTCTTGGTTGGTGTTCAAAGAGGTGTTATCCATAGTTTCAAACTAGGAGACAAAGTTATAGGTTGACAGGAAACCAAAATTACAAAGCACACACCTAAAGGCACACTAAGTACAGACAAACCACACAGCACTCACTAAAAATTCCTAAAGCCAAAAAGACAAACATGTATAAGATATGCTTTCCAGAAAAATCTAATAGAAATTTACTTGGCATCCCTATAGATGTTCTTAGGCATAAGCGGAGGAATCATTCAACCGCCCTCCCACAACTTCTACCAGGGTTACCTTCCAAGCCCGTATAAGGTCAACCAGAAATAGCCTTTCGATGTACCTGTGTATGAACCCTAGATGTCAAAGAGACTAAAGGCTACCTCAACTATATTGACAGTTTGGGGGGACATTCGCAAGCCTGGTTCATACGCATGGGCAGGGTAGCAAAGCCCAAAACCCTGTCTAAGATAGAATCCCCAGATGAGCAAAAACCTTGGCCTACGCTTTGACAAGGAATCAGAGGGTTATCTTCTTAGTCCAAGTCTCCACGCGGCCTCGTGCTTAACTCCCGTTTGAGAGGAGCTTCCCAGATATAATCAAAATAGAAAAGGGTTTACCTAGTGATTGGCCAACTACGTCTGAATTTTTATACTTGTGGATATTTAAAAATCCCTAATCCACAAGTCTATCCTAAGCTAGTTGGTGTAGGAGCCTATAAAATAAAACTTACTAATAAATTTTAAAATATATCGTTCATTTTAAAAGGCTTTGTTTTAGTCAAAGGGTAAATGGCGTGAAACTTACATAGTGTTTTGACTCAAAGTTGAAACAAAATGACTAAGAAAAGAGAAATGGAATGCAAAAGGAAAAAACCATTCTCTTTTTCTTTTCAAATAGAAACTTGAAAGCTACAAAAGAATAATTTCTTTTTTTATTTTTTTCAAAAACAACGATATGCTATGCAATCTAGACTAAAAGCCTAATCTACATGCATATAAAGCAAACTTGTGTATTTTTTATTTTTCTTTTATAAATGCAAAAGAAAAACTACCTACAAACAAAAGTATGCAGATAACAAGAACAAATCAAAAGGAACTCTGCTACACAACCACCAAACAAACTCTAGAATTCCCTAAAGTCAGTATAAACCCTACTTGGAAGGAAGGCTTGCATAAGAGACAAGTCAAGAAATTTGGCATGGTGAGTTTAACCAACAAAAGAAGAAGGAAATAAACACCAACAAGCTTCTGAAATCAGACAAAGATCACTAACAGAGGTTGACCAAAAACATAAGCCAAAAATCATGCCAAGCAAAGGGGGTGGGGGGAAAGAGCAAAGAGCAAACCCTAATGCTATAAAAGGCTTACCACATAGATAAATAACAACCAAAATGGATGACAATAACTCCCTGGAGTCATGCACCTGCAGAGGACCCCAAAAGACCTACCAAACAGCCCACAATAACAGAAAAAACCACAAAAATGAGGAAAAAACACTGTTTTAGGGGCACAAGCGGGTTGTACTACTAACAGGTCGTGTATCATACATGGGTTGACAGTATATCAAGTCGTGTGTACAAGCACACGTGGGTTGTACTATAGATAGGTCATGTATCATACGCAAGTTGACAATATAGCAATACGCGTGTACAAACCAGACGCGTGATTGTTCAGTCGACAACTCGCGTATGGGTGGGAAAAAACACAAAAAAGGTGAAAAAATTCCTTAGGAAGATCGGGGAGGTGTTCTATCATACATATAAAGTGTTCCTAAGTGGAAAGAAGGACCTGAAACTAATGCAAAAGACTCAAAGAAAGACAAAGAAACCCCAAACAGACAAGGCTTTCCCTATCAGAGTCGCCAGTTCTGTTGTAAAGAAAAGTTTGCTATGGCTAGGGTTTAAGAGGCCATCAATGTACCAGGGTTGAAATGTGGATGTATAATGTTCAAAAAGCATATATAAACAAGATTCAGAGATTAGAATGGTTCATACCTTAACAAATGAAGGTTGATCCAAGCAACCCTTCAATCTTTCTCTTGCTCCTCTTGCTCTGAGAGACCTGCAAAACGAATTATACCTTCCTCAAACCAATATGACCACATATAAAACAATTATAATCAAATAAACATGAAATAATAATATGATCATAAAAAGAGATTCAATCACACATTGAACAATGACTTGGGAAGAAGAAGGACATCATATCTTTATTAATCATGAAATGAAGTACAAATATACCTTCTCTTCAAGTTCGACACCTCACGAAACCTTGATCTGGTTCTGTTGCTTCTCTTCTCCAAGGAACACAGCCTCCAAGCTCTGCAGCACAAGGGGATGATCACTAAGGAAAAGGTGTGGGAAAAGAGAGTCCCAATTCCTCCAGGGTGACAATGCAAAAGTTCAAGTCCCCTCTCATGGACCTCCCTACCTCTATTTATATGCTTATGAAGAGATAGGGTCGAAGAAAAATTAGTTACAACTAAAGGAGTCAGTTGCATAACTAACCAAACTACCTGAATTTCGAAAAACGTATTTTTTTTTACATTTTCAGGAGGAATACGCGGGTTGCAGAGACAACAATCACATATGCAGGAGGTATACACGAGTTGCAATATAAAAAGTCACGTATTTAGGGCATACATGACTATTATATATATCAAGTCACGTACATACGCAGATTTCCTTAAGGAAACTTGCATATACATCCAAAAATCTCATTTTTAGGGTACTTATAGGTATTTTCAAACTTTGGTGTATTCTAGAAAGTTTTAGCTAACTCAGATGCCTTTCCAACGGTGTAGAGATGAGGTCAAAAGGAGTTAAAAAACTCAAGATATGGGTCCTCCAAGTTATGTTTTTTTTTTTCAGTGACTTTCATGAAGTGTCGTCGTGGAAGTGTTAACATGCAACGAAATAATGGGAAAGTGGTCACAGGAAGAGATATGTCATTTTGAGCTATAACAACACCTATGTTGCAAATAATATCTTAAGGATGAAATATGACATATCTGACATGTCAGCTCAAAATAGAGCATCCAATAGGGTGCTCATGTGATTTGGGGAAGCTCAATGGGTTCCCACTTGAATTGGGGGAAGATGGAAGGCTAGGAAAGGGAGGACACATGGAAAATATTGAGCACACACCCTAATTAGAATTGGATTGAGTTTGTGGATGGATTGGTAACCTTAAAAGGATAAGTATGTTTATAAAATATAGAAATCAACCAATAGAATAGATTTTGATCATTTGAGAAATTTGCATTTGTGAATTGAGAGAGCTAGTGGATGACTAGTTTCTTGCCTTAGCCAATTTCAAGGGTGAAAGATTCCCATCCAATTTGGTGTTTGGAGAGGCAACTAAGGTATTTCATGGAGATTTAATTGAGTTTTTATTTGCAGTTGTAAGCTACAGGGTATCGCGTGGTTCCTTTTAGTGCAACACTTTCTCTCAACCATTTCGAGCTTTAATGGCATATTCTTGCTCATGGAGGGATTGTGCTATTGGACTCTTTGAAATAGATTCTTATGGTCCATTTCTGATTGTAATAATTTTAATGTTCTCTTTTCTTCATTCTTAAAAAGTAGTCTAAATATCAAAGGGTTGAATGTAAAAGTGATTATAAATGAGAAAACAATGACCATTTCCCCACTATATTGATGTATGCCATGGTAATGCTGATTATTTAGAATGAAAGAATGTTTATCTAATATATTTACTATTAATGGAATTTAATTTATGAGTATTACAAGTTTCATTTTCATCACTTAAGCATTTGAAGTCACTTTACTCAGTTTAATTGCATTTGGAGAAGATTTGGTGTCATTTCCCCAGGGGTCGAATTAGTGATTTTGTAGTTGTTGGGGAGAGGATCATAAAAACCAGTATAAACTGAATAATGATGCATATGAGACCTTAAAAATGTCCCTTAAACATCCTCTTCATATGTTAATAAATTAGAGTGGTTTTTGGAGCATTTGAGAAGCCATTTCTTGCATTTACCCAGGGGGAATTGGAACCCCAATTTGCTAGTAAAGACTCCTACTTTGACCCGAATATTAAACAAGTTTGCATAAGTAATTGGAGGGTCATAAATAATCCTTGAACATAATATTCAAGTCTTAATATCAGTCATATACCTTCTTAGAATATTTGGTAGCATTTGGACAAATTTGGAGACCTAGACATCAAAACTAGTCAAAGGTCGAAATAGGGGAAAAGTGAAAAATTGGTCATTGAATACAATTTCTTAAAAAGGGACATTACATTTAATATGCATTTAAAAAGGATTAAGTGAAGTTGTATAGAAGAACTTTTTCGGATAAAATATTTAAATTACTTCTGTAATTTCGTTTTTATAATCACCTCTATCACTATGTATGAAAGTTAAAAGACCAAATTTTACCATTACAATATATCATTCATAAAGGAAACTTTTTACGATTTTATGCTATTTGATTGATTAAATATTATCAATACTTTGTTTCATTTTTTGTATTATGAGGTTTATGAGGAGAACTATACAAAATCGCAGGCCAAGTTACACATCGAGTCAATAAAATATGGCATGGATCTGCATCAGGAGATATAGAACAATCATGAGGGTTTCTGCGTCATTTGGAAGGAAAATTCACACATCTATGGAAATTACAACCACATGTTTTACGAAGGATTTTTGATAGAATTTATTTACATATTGCTTACAACCTCCACAACATGGCTTGAATTGAATCGATGTAAAGAATTACTGAAAGGGAGAAAATCACCTTGTACAATTTCACTGTGAGATTAATGAATATAAGGAAGCATATGTATGAGATGAATGTTGCGCATTCACTCCGCTTTCCAGATATCATGTGCCAGCTAGTCAAATGAGGAACAAATTTAGAGATCGATCTTGTAAATATCATGAAACACCACATACTCGTATTAGAAGGATGCCATAAATTGTATTCAATATTGAAACCTTTGAAATTATTCCTCTTCTAATCACTCAACTGCTCCACTAATATGCAAAACCAATTTACCGGATTTTATTGGATCTTGACCAAACTGGTTGCAAATATGTTAATGAGATTGAACTACTTCATTTATCATGCTGCTCCACGTCAAGATGACAATTTACTAAGGGATTATTAATTTGTTCCAGATCTCTACCTCCTAAAAGTTGGTATTTTTCTTGCCATAAATTAAGCCACCTGACCGTTGGATAAAGTTATTGCTAGCTCGCCAAACTTAGATCGCTATAATCCTTCCTATGAAAAAGAATATTATTTTCGAGAAGAAGGACATATACGATATAATTTTACCACGGATATGAAAATATCCCGTGAAGAGTTAAAATGGGTTGATTAGATTAACAACAAATGAAAGTCACCAGAACGAGAACGTATTTTGAGAGGCTTAAATTCTAACAATCAATATCCATAATCGCAAAAGGAGTCACATGTTATTGAAATATGCAGATATGAAAATCATACCTTGAAGAGTTAAAATGTGTTGATTAGATTAACAACAAATGAAAGTAACCGGAACGTATTTTGAGAGGCTTAAATTCTAACAATCAATATCCATAATCCCAAAAGGAGTTGCATGTTTGAAATATGTTTTAATTTTTCAAATGTTAGATTAAGATATTTTGTTATTTCAGTTTTGAATGTTCATTTTCTGATCATTATACTTTGAAAGTGTAGGTATAAAAGATACAACATCGAGTTAAGAAATAATATCTCATGGATGTTGAGTATGGTTGTTATTGATGTCAAAGGAGGTCAATAATGACAAAGGAATAACCAAGGATATGATGGCAGCGCAAAATCAGTGAAAGATAAAATAAAAACAAAGGAAATGACATGGCATGTATGATGATGTGGCATGTGTATTTAGGTTGCAAAGAACTTGTTGAAACTGCTGAAACTCTTGTTTAAAATCAGAGTTCATTGATGAAAAATGAATAACAAAGAAAGTGATGACGCGAAATATGACATGTATGATGAGGTTGTAAAGTCATATGATGATGTTCTAGCCCTCTCATGAAGTCATTGTTACAATTTGACACCATTTTGTAAAAGTATGGCAACTTGCTGAAACTCTTGTTGAAACTCTGAAAATTTGACTAAGTGTTGAAAAACTAGTCTAAGTTGCTCTTGGGAAACTCCCGCCATATATCATGGATTAATGATAAAAATTATCTAAGAGTATATGGATATAACTTGTTGACTTGTGCACATGACCATGATCTCATATTGTTTTAAAAGTGCTTGAATAAAAAGTTATGGGTCCTGAAAAATGAGGTTTCAAATTGAAATTGGCTGAAACTCTAGCTGAAAATCTAAAAAGAAATATTGGCGAAGTATTGGAAAACCGGTCTAAAGTTCCCTAGTAAAATGCTCTCCATTTTTTGTATGATATTGATAAAAAATATATGAGACCATCAAACTTTATTTTTTTGATGTGTGCATCTAACCATGGTGTCAGTTCCCATAAAAGGCACTTGAAGACAAAGTTATTGGTCTGCCAAAACAGGGTTTCAGGCTGTTTTTCACTAGTTCTGTAAAACTTCCTAAGTGGCCTCTGTAAAATGTCCGGTATTTCTTGTACATGATAGATTAAATTATTATGAATGTGCAGTCATCTATATTGTTTATTGGTACATCTAACCATATCTTCAGTTTGTCCAAAATCTATCTGAAGATAAAGATATTAGTCTGCCAAAAGTGTCTTTTGGCTTGATTTGCATTGTTTCAATAAAATCGTCTTAAGTGTTAAAACCAATTATAAAAGGTCATTTACACCGCAAAATTATTTCTTGGAGTCAATAAATTTTTATAATTCCATGAGTTTGTTCCTTGGAGACCTGTCTATCTATACATGGTTTTATTATTTTCTCGGGATATCACACTTATGAAATATGAGTATGCCAAAAGTATCTTCTGACTTTATTTGCACTGTTTCAGTAAAATTATCAAAAATTTTAAAACCAGTTATTAAAGTCCATTTTGAAATGCACGCCAGAAGCTGTGATTGTGATGATAAATTTATATAACGGTATGGATCTAATCCTTGGTGAACTGTCCATCTATTCATGGTCCTAGTTCTCCATTTCGTGATCACATGTGTGAGATATAAACCTGCTAAATTGAGAAAAAATACAGAAAGCAAGATAATTCAGACATTTCCAAAAAATGTTTTTCTGCACAATGTAAGAAGGAATATGCTACAAGAATATAAACTAATTTTTTAAATGATGTCTGCATAATGTAAGCAATGCCTGAAGATTTAAAAGAAAATGTGCTACAGAAATAAAAACAGACAGTTGTTTTTAAGCTACATGAATATATAAAACAAAGATGTAAATAGAGTGTTAAAACAAAAATGAAAACAAAATAATAAGCAGAGATAATTATTATTAATTACGAAGTGGACTAAAACATAGAATTAATTAAAAATAAGCATGTTTATTAAGCAAACAGAGACGTAATTAGTGAAAGAATACGATAGTGAAAAGGTGTGTTTGATGAAAGGGTATGATATTCAAATGAAAAGACACAAGTTTCCAAGAATGAAGAGATGTGATGAGATGAGTGTTAAAGGTATTTATACACAGAGTTTCGAAAGGAAGAGAGTGTCTCTACAATCCAGATCGTTGTAGCAGCAAAAGAAAACAAAGATCAAGTATTTAGATTCCAGACTGATGTAGCTTTAACAAAAGAACAGAGACCGAAAAGATGAAGAATTCTCCGTGTCTAAATATGAATATTTGAAGCTGTATGTTTGCAAACTTAATATGAATATTTGAAGAAGTGTAGAATAAGAATTTAGAGACTAAACAAGAAAAACTGAAGTTGTATCTGAAGTCTAGATCCAAGCAGCAGTAGTAAGAAGAGGCAAAGACTAGTGGGATAAAGAATCATCTATGACAAAGTTGAAGAAAAAGGATCTGGAAGTTTGATAAAACAATATTAGGGAGGTAGGGTGGTTCTAGGGAAGGCTACATGCGTACAAGGGGTTTGTATCCTCCTTCCAGTGGTAGCTGATAAATAGAGTGTCGTAGCATCCTTTCAGTAGCAACTGATAAAACTAGGGGGTCGTAGCCTCCATCTAGTGGTAGCTAGTAAATAGGGTGTAGTAGCATCCTTTCAGTAGTAGCTGATAAAACCAGGGGTTCATAGCCTACCTCCAGTAGTTGTTGGTAAATAGGGTGTTGTAGCATCCTGTCAGTCCTATAAGCTGACAAAAAATACTGTAAATATAATTTGGCATCATAGAAAGAGTTGGTGGTTTTCCCAATTGGGATTCCACGATAAAATCTATGTTTTGTGTATCTTATTGATTGTATGTTTTAATAAATAGTTAAAAGTGGTTTTAATTGTTAAGAAATCAACAATATTGATTCACCCCCCCTCTAAGTATTGTACAATATTTTAACAATGGAAAAAATATCACTTGTTACGAAGCTTACTAGAATGAAGGGAGTTTCTTGTTTATTTTTCTCACCATTTTATCTTCATGTATTATCTCCATTATTCTTTTGTAGATTAACTGATAATTTATTATGTTATTATTGCAGGGATCTCCTTTATAAGTAAGATATGAATTTAATATTTGAGGTTATGAAGAAAGGTTTATCTCCTTGAACATAATAATGCACCAGTAGGAAGACATGTTTTTGCGTGGATGATTGTGGGAAAACCGTGAGGAAGTTAGCTCAAACGATTGAAAACCCACTTCACAAATGGGCCTATTTACCATTTAATGTGGGTCATTTTCTGAAATTTTGAATTAGTTGGGAGAATTTTGGGCCTATTTGAGACGCATTTTTCCATAGATTTATGTTGCATCCAGCAGTAAGAGATATTTATGGAGACTGTTATGATCCCTTATGGCTATTTAAACAGAGACAATTCGACTATTGACGAGGGTGGGGGGGATTCTAGAGAATGGAAGGATTTTCGTTCTTGAAATCTATGTATTCCTTCTGTAACATTTTTGTTGACAGAAAGGAAGAGAAGACGCTGCTACTAAAGGGAGGGAGGCTTTGTTGAAGATTCAAGGAATTATTTTCCCTAGAGGTTCTGTATTGTTTCCTTATTTGGGATTTGAGTATGAAATAAAAGACTGCTTACATTGGGATTCAAGACATCCATTTTTATGAAAGGTTCTTTTGATATTTATCTTTGTAGTACTGTTAAGCACTTCTTCAAAGATTTGTATCATTTTGAACTCAGTTTTTTAATACTTATATATATTATCCTTATAGTTTTCTTATATTATATCACTTGTATTTATACTTTGTTATAATTATGTGAATCTTTAATGAACTGCTTAAAGCACAAACTCATTTTAATATTTGATGTTAATATTGTATGAGTCATTTTGGTTAATTTTGTTAATTAAATCTGATTGTATAATATTATGTATATTGATTCACTTACTAATTCATCTGTGTTTCTAACAGATATTCAATTAAGTAATTAATCATTTAAAATCTCAAATGTTAAAGAGTTAGAAGTTATATGTTCTATGATATTTTATGTTTCAGAATGATAAATAATTTTTGTTGACCATTCTTTAATTGTAAATGTAATTCGTGAACTGGAAGTTTTTAACGATATTGACTTTGATGATTTTCCCCATGGTTATATCATTTAACTATTTGTTATATGTATTGTCAAAGAATGTTAACATAATTACTACTTTTGTCTTGGCCAAGATAGGACCCATTAGATAGATTTAATTTTCACATTAGAATTATAATTTCATGTTAAAATCTATAGTTTAGCAATTGCTAAAAGTTTAAAATTTGCATCTTAGTTAAACTTAGTTTTCATTTTAGAATAGTTTATCCTTCATGAAATTATTAAGATCTGATTGTGAGACTCTCTATTCTAGAGAGAAAACCTACAAAGGTAGTAGGCCTTTGTTCCTGCGAGATTTATCTAATTTAAGCATACCGGGGGATGTGTTAAGTGCCTTGTATGGGATATTTCTCCTTGTTGGCCTCACGACAGAAAATACGAACAACAAATCTATACATCATAAGAAGTGTACAATGCTGACCCTTTTTTATGTGGGATGTAAATCCCACATATCTCTACAGTGCTATTTTTTTTTCATTCTAGATGTATATACACGTATCTCTATAGTACCAACCTTTTTTCTTGTAGGATGTATATCCACATATATCTATAGTGCTATCCCTTTTTCATTATATATGTATGTCTCACGTGTCTATGTAGTTCGAACTAATTTCATGTTGGATGCACATCTTTACAGTGCCATCCCTTTTTCATTCCAGATGTAAGTCTCACACGTCCCTACAATGCCATCCCTTTTTCATGCTAGATGTAAGTACAACCATCTTTGTAGTGCCAATGCTTTTTTCATGTTGGATGCACATATTTTCAGTTCCATCCCTTTTTTCATATTAGATGTAAGTACACACATCTTTTCAATGCCAACCCTTTTTCATGTTGGATGCACATCTTTATAGCGCCAACCCTTTTTCATGTTGGATGTAAAGTACACACATTTTTGTATTTCCTTCCCTTTTCATGTTAGATGGACATCTTTATGGTGCCAACCCTTTTTCATGCTAGATGTGAAGACCACAAGTCTGCATTTGGGACTCATCACTCCCTCTTACAATGGAAACCAATATAGGCAACTCCAAGCTTGTCCTTGAGGTACTCAAACTTCAATATCGATAGATTCTTGGCCAATACATTAGCTATATACTCATTCATCGTAATATACTAGAGTTCACTACTCCTCTCTACACTATATCCCTAATATAGGGGTAACTAATCGCGATGTGCTTTTACTTGTCATGAAACAATGGGTTCTGAGACAACTTCACATAACTCTGGTTGTCATAGAAAATGCAAGTCACCTCTAAATCGACATCAAACAATCCTTCAAGTAGATTTCAAATCCACACTACCTCACAACTAGTTGAATAAGAAACAATGTAATCTACCTTGGTTGTACTTAGTGCCACACTCATATGCTTCTTGCTAAACCAGGAAATCATGCCATACCTGAAGCAACATCCCAAATTTATCTTCCTATCTATGACACTACCATCCCAATATGAGTCAACATAACCTTGTATACTAATCCTATGATCTATCGTATATCTAAGCCCATAATCAATTGTACCTTTTAGGTACCTCAACACATGATTTGTCACAATTAGGTGAACACATATCAGGTCTACCATGTACTGACTCAATGTGTTCACCACAAAGAATATATATGGAATCGTGTTCATCAAGTACATTAATGAACCAGTCATCTGTCTATATGATGTGACATCAACTACCTATGAAGTAGTATCATACAACAACTTCAAGTTGGATTCCATTGATGTAGCGATGGCCTTGAAATCCATCATCCTGAATCTCTTCAGGATATCTACTACATATTTTCCCTAACTAAGGAAAGTCTCATATGGTTTTTCCATGTCACTAATACCAAGAATCATGCAAATATTCTTGAACTCTGAGATCCACTCCCTCTAAAGGAGGGAAGACATTTGGTATCACTTTGAGGATATCCCTGAGATACTAAGGAAATAAACCCTTTCTTGGATAGAAGTTAAGTGATCATGTCTCTCAATATGCATTCTGTGTTATAGTTACTCCCTCTAAAGTGGGTCTACCCCGCTCCCTTTGAAACTAAGCACTATCCTCCATCTGCATCTTAACATCTTATACTCTCTGCATTAGGACCTTTTATACTGAAGTGGTGGGTAGCCTTTTTTGTTGTTGATATTTTATGTATCCATCTATGTCATCTCTGTTAACACTAAAAAGTGTTCACCTAGCTCTCCATGGTCTAAACCATATTCATACATCATATTCCCACCATTATTTCCTCCATTTTGACCTTCACAGTTGTATTTCCACAAAAAATGGTTCAAAACATCATGATTCATTCCCATAAATGAAGGGATGATAAGAATTTATTATGATTTATCCCCACTCTCTCCCAAAAATGGTCAAAAACCCTAAAAACGAGAATGGGTAAAAAAACCATAGATAAATACCATGGGTCAAAAAACCCTAGGACCATACTATAAATACATTGTGAAGGACTCCCCCAAAACACTTTTGGATCACTTTTTCCATTTTTCCATCAGTCACATCACATACTGTCCCTTCCATATTTTGTCACACCATTTCCCATGGTGTACGTTGAGTTCACTCCATACCCATTTGGATCTAGTCCCTTCACTTGATAACCAGTTTTGGACGAGATTGGAGAACCAAACCGTGGATTTGCGGAACCACTTCCAAGGACGACTATGATGGACCATTACAGAAAGGTGTGTCTATTTTATTTTTATATTAGTTATTTTATATATATGTTAAAACCCTTAAAAAATATTTGTTGTTATCATTTTATTTTTTTATTGTTGAACTCTTCCTTCTGCTCTGAATGAGCTAAGGTTGGTGCATTTGCACATAGACGGTAAGAAATCCCAACTACAATCTCCCATCAAATGAGTCTACTAAGATGAGCGTATTTCTCTCAAGGTCACTCGATGCCAAGATCCCCCATCTTGAACTTTGGTACAGGTTACCTCTTTCACCCATATATGATATTCTCATCCTCTGTAAGAAACCATATTCAACCAAGTAGCAGAGGTTGAAATCTCATCACTCTAGATGATCCTAAAGTTCATCATGTAACTATATTTTCTAGCGTGCAATGACTCAAGTCCCTTATAGGAATGTACAAATACTTCTTTAGTATGCACATATGTGATTCTCTATAGAGAGTCCCAAATAATGTAGGTAGATCGATATGCACTTCTACTTCGATTACACCATCTATCTAGTGTAATATCCATAACAGAATATTTGATAGAAGTGTCTCCAATCACTAGAGAAAATTTCTTGTCATAATCGACTCCCTCTTTCTAAGAGAAACCACGAACCTTTCCTTTTACTTATGTAGTATGATTGAGTTGTAAACATTCTACTAAATAATCATCACTTGCTCTTTGAAACAAGTCTCATTGTCCTTTTCTTGTAGGTCACAACAAACGATCTTTCCTACAAGTAAAATTCAATCATATGATTAGTAACATTTCATAATCATCAAAACATATTGACATTTGAATGTCAATGCATAAATCACATAGTTATGCAACCATTTTAGCCATTACTTTAACACAGCATTCATATGTATCACGTATACATATGGTAACTTTCTAGATGCCTTCCATCTCTACCAAAACATAATTAAGAGCGTGCACTAATCCCAACATGTCAACAAAGAGGTTTCATTCTAGATAAGCAATAATTCCTCATATATGTTGTGCAACACCATAGAATACTTACCCATCACATGCATATTAGTAGTATGTTGTTATTTAATGCATTTATTCTGTAATGCATAATACATTTCCTGGTTCTAGGAGCATAAATATGTACACAATTGAACAATACCATTTAAACAATTACATATAAAGGAAATGAAAATTCAAATACTTATCTTTGTTTTTTTGGTTGGATCCTTCTTGATATATGCCTCGTTGCAAGAATTATTGGAGTCTTTCACAACGTTCTCTACTCCATCATCTGATTATGAGGACTTGTTTCCATATTGCTCGCAGTCAGAAATGTTAAGCAAGTCTTCTATGTCATAGTACACTTGGTACTGCGTACTAGTGCTGATATGAAGAGAAGGTTCTTCTACAATACATTTTTCATCTTCATAGGTTTTCCAGAATTCGATCTTGTAGGAGGATTCTCCTACTCTTTTTATAGAATATTGATAATTCAACTTATGGTGTGAATCCTTTAAACTTGTGAGATAATACATATTCATCTTCTCTTGAATTTTTTTTTTGCCTTCTCCTAAAGAAGTTCATCATCTTGTGTGGTATGAGCATGATACATCTTCTTCTTTCCTTTCTTCACATGGTCTTTGCATTTGGGGAAATATCTTGCAAGATGTACCTATTCATCACAAGTGCAACATTTGAAATTTGAGTAGTCCTATTTGAGGTATATGGCTATTTTTTAATCTTCTAGGATTATTGTGATAGTGTTCTTCCTTTGTATTTTCCTTCTTTGCATGAGATTTTAAGGCTAGATTATCATATTAACCCATCTTTTCCAATCTAACTTCTTCAATTTGGTTTCCAATAGCTTCGAAATGTTATGTGATCTGAAAGACACTTGTAAGTTGGGATTGGAAGGTCTCTTAAATTTTTATTTTAACATCCATTACTTTAGTTCTCAAGGTCATCTTCTGGTGGATGTTCTTTCCTTCATACAATCCAGTCAAGGCATCAAACATCTCATTGGGATTCTTCAAGGAGGAAACATGTGGAATAAAGTGATCCTTGATAGATTCAACAAATATCCTTTTGGACTTGACCATGTTCTTCTTGTGTCTTTCATTTTATTCATCGCCCTCTAGCTCTAAAAATTCTTCATAGTTTTCCAAGTCATGTTCTTCTAATACGAGAAGCACTCTATACTTCCATGCCCGAAAATTATCAACTCCTTCAATCTTGTCCTCAAGCATTGTATTGTTTGTAATATTGAGAAAATGAGAACCTCAAATGGAATTAAGGATAATAGTTCTTACTAACAAGAGTTCTCCAATCAAGTGCTTGCTCCAATGCCTTCTAGAAAACTACTTCCTAGAAGACCTAGGGTTTTTCAGAGAAACCCTAATTTCCCAACTTTATAATATTTCAAATGTAAATTTAGAGAGATATGATCCTCTTTGAGGAGATTTAAACAAATGTCTCTTTCATTCATATCTGAGGACAAAACTACAAAAAATATGATGCCCTAGTTTCTCCCGAGCAGTAGTGATAAATCAAAAAATAAAAATCATTGGATCTGAGTTCTGTCTCCATAGGAAGATGGAACCTCCTAGTGTGAGTTGGATAATTATTGGCTTGAACTCAATTGGTGGAGAAAAACTCTCAAAGTATGGAGCCCTAGTTCTTGACCCTAGCAGTTTTTAGGTCAAAAATGAAAAACCAAAAAAATGGAATCTTCCTCCATAGAAAAATGCGCCCTTCTATGAAAAGTTCAATGACTCCAAGGTCAATATTGATATATGGATGGAAAGGATAGCATCACGGAGCCCTAATCTCTGACAATTGCAGTTGTTGCATCGATTAAAGCTGTTGCATTGAATTCTTTCACCACAACTCTAATACCATTTTAGAATTTTATACTTTAACAATGGTTATGTTAGATATTCAAACAATTTGCATAATAATACAATAACAATACACAATATGATCACTGAGAGAAGGACAAGAACACCATCAAAAAGAGTACACGCAAAGTTTCCTCTAGGAAACCCTAATCGGGAAGAAAACCCAACAAACTTCTCCAGTATAGATTCAAGAGTAAGTACAATATCTTCTAGTACAATCCAAGAGATCAATTCTCTTCCACACAAAGATAGCAAGAATAATATAATATAGAAAACCCAAGAATAAGATGTATTCTCCAAGCAACTACTCTTCTCTCCCATGTGAACTTGTTCTTCTTCTTCTCTCACTAGAGAATTGCTAGAGTGAGTGATGTGTCCAAATGAGGGGAGTGCCTCCCCTATTTATAATCGGGACAACTTATGCATGAATGATTACAATAATAATATCTTGATTAGAAAGTCACCCCCTATTAGCAAGTCATCCCCTATTTATACATGATTTATTAAAATAATAATATCCTGAAAGGGAGTACAATAATAATACAACATAACAAATCAATAATACAAGAAGAATATCTTCTGAAGTTACACAATATTCAACATTCTCAACATTGTTCCACAACTCCTTCTCCTCCAACATCAAAGCAATATTTTCCTTGCATGGACTAAAATTTACACCCCCTTCCAATCTATCCTCAAAAATCAAACCTATAGCTATATGACATCCTCAAATCATAAGAAGACACAACCCTCTTTCAGGTGAACAACCTGCAACTCTCTTGATAACCCTTGTGTCTAGTTTCTTGGTTTCCCCCTTAGTATCAATGCTTCGATACTATGTAAATGTTAAATGACCCAATCATGATTTCCACTTTCAATGATTTGAGTGTTTTCTTGCTTGTCACAATTTAATGCTCATTTCATAAATGCATAAATAAATTGAAAGTCATAAATAAAAACACATCGAATCTTTATGTTCGAATGCACAATCGAAATTCGAAATCAAACACAATATATTTGGGAAAATCTCCTAAAAAATCCCCGAAAAGAAAACCAATAGAGAAATATGAGATTTATTATGCTTCTTAGAAAATGAGTTTACATCATAAATTTCCAACAATTAAATACACAATACTTATCTAAAAAAATTGTTCCCAAACATCTTGATTTTTGTGCCCACTTTAAGGCATGGCATGTATGGCATGTATGACCTTTAATGAAACATTAAATGCATCAATTCTCATGCCCAGTCTCCTCCTCAACAAGTATGACTTGTTATGTCTCCGCCCGAGGGGATATATATGAATCGCTCAAGGCGATTATTTGAACTAATATGTTGCAACTTTAACAAAATCATATAATTTTTGTTATAGTTTGTATTAAATTTTTTTTGGGAATTATTTAAATATTGATTTATCTTGTTTTTTATTGGTTTATATAGGTGACGTAGCAGTGGGACTTTGTGCCCCAAGACCCGGCGGCCGGCTAACGTCAGCAACATTAACTCAGTCAGGTGGACTGCACACTGCAGGCGATGGGAGATGTGCGAGCTTAGGTCTTTGCAGGTGACGTTTTCTTGGGTCTTTGTGCCCCAAGACCCGGCTGGGTGATGGGCAGTAATAATGGCCTAAGCAGGAGGATTAATTGAGAATTAATTGGAAAATGGTTTTCAATTGATGAACAAATCTGACATCTCTTCCCTGCACTCGATGAGCCTTGAACCTTGTCAACAACTCAAACATGTGTTCAAATCCTGGCTATTTGCATGTGTAGGGCGGGCACATGGTAAATGGGCAGGGCTGATGTTTCTAGCTATCCCATGCCATGCATCCAAGGCTGTTTTAAAAGACTGTTCTCGCATATGCAGGTTGTATTGAGCTCGGGTTGCTGTACAAAGTTGGACAGAGACAAAGTATTTATGAGTCTAGAACGAAAATGGACAGAACGAAGATGTAACAGAGACATAGTATTCATGAGTCTAGAAATAAGATGGACAGAACGAAGATGTAGCAGTGATGTATGCACCCTATCTTAGAACTTATGTATCTTTGTAATTGCATTTTACAGTCCAGTTTGAAAGAGATGGCTACGTCACACCCCAACATTGGTAAAACCTAGTCAAATTTTTAAACTGAAAGACTAGTATATTTGTTACATCCATTCATGTTTAACAGAAGTATTCTCACATTGCTCTGCTTGTAATGGATCTACCCACCAATACCTGCTTAAAATTATGTATGGGTTATGAAAAAACATTTTTACTAACATTGCAGGTTGATGTGGAATTGATGTCACGACCCTGGATTCGTACGACTTCTCCATTTCTTAGGCACGCATATTTCCTGGTGAGAATTGGTAACTTATAAGAAAATGACGATTTCTGTCTATGACAACCAAATTTCAAAATCTTTCCTCTACTGATTTTGATCTTTGAAGTTGTTCTTCAGACGGTGGTGGAGAAATCAATCATGGCCGAGTCAAGTATTACAGCTAGATTTTTCAATTCTTCTTAAAAATATTAAAACTAATACAACAGTGATGGGAATTTAAATGTCAATGGGAAATTAAATGTCAATATGTTAAAACAATGATCAAAATTATTACACACTACATTAAATATTTATTTTGATGTATAAATATTTATTTTGATGTATAAAGGTTAGAAATGTCTAGCACAGAAATTATTCAGGAATGGGAAAATAAGATAGACGACGATTTATTATAGGACAACACCATTGTTTCAGCCGTCCATGAAAAAAAAGGAGAAACATAAATTTTCCGTTGCAATCCTACTTGCAAGAGTGGTCACTGGAGTAATTTCAAACACAGTCGCATCCATTTATAAATTTAATATACATATTCTACATGATATCGGATGTGCTCCTTAGATCTAAAACTTGCTCTTCATGTTCATGGTTGTAATTGAAGAACTGTCATACACCTCCCTACTCCACTCCTTTTGAGGTCTTATTTACTTTTGAGATGCTAATATTAAAATGTGTTGTGCTCTATGGTATAATAATGCAAACATCTAGATATACATAAAAACTTGTGGTGCCATGATTTTGTTTTATTATCTAGATACACATAAAAATTTATGGGCCAATATCTGAACCAGTCATAAGTTTGAATGAGAATGCTACATCTCCAAAGACTACTAATATCTGAAATTAGTCATAAGTAATGCTATATATCCAGTTTATCAGTCCTCAATTTTTCATACATTAAAAATTAATGAGTGTTAGCAATCTCTTCATCATAGATAGAATGAAGCGAGTGATCATAATTCATTAATTTTTGTTTACTAATGTAATTCCTTCTACTGTGCATAAGCCAGATATCATGCACGTAGCAATTGCTCTTCAAAATTTTCGTAGGCGTATGAACTCAAAGAAATAGTTCTTCAAAATTATCGTAGCTCTGTGAACTCGTGAAGGATGCATAATCATAGAGATATTGTGAAGAATTAATTCTCCACACCATAGATTTAGACTACATACATTCACGATACAGATCCTAAATATTCATTGTATCAAGAGGCATTGGAATTTGAAGAGATTTTGAGTAAAGTCATTGATCTGAGAGAAATATCCTTAATTCGTGAGACTTAGAAGGTGTAGAAAATAATAGTTGTAGAGGAAAGGAAAATATACAATAAAATGGTGCGAAAACATTTTCTATTTTAAGTAGGGTTTTTGGTGCGCATAAGTAAAATTCACAGACAATAAATAAATTCTACTTATTTATGATACTTTTTGAAAAGGAACTTGGACTTAAACTCGCAAAACAGAGTTAACTGTAAAACTGATAGCAATGTCGGGGACATTGCCACCACGTGGCTCTTGTTCATATTTTAAACTAGCAAAACATACCCTTGTGCCTAATTCGCTCCTCAAAATTTGTGCATAGAATACAATGTACAGCCAACGTATGACCTATCTAACCCAACAATATGGGCTATAATAAATGCTTAATATTCCTTCGGATTCATGCCACCAAATGCTCTTGGTAAGTGTGCCCTTTGTTCTGCTCCTTCTCTCTTCTTTTCGCAGCTCGCTCTTCTGTCTCTAATGCAAAAATGAATAATAAATGTATTTTTCCTAGATTTATTTTTTTGTCTCTTCATGAGGAAGTTATTATCCCTACAGCAGGTAGGTTATTATGTAATTAGTAAGTCGCTGAATTTATATTAGTTAACTTTTACTTAAATTATTTTTCACATTTACTAATGTTAAACATTATAATTTTTTTTTTATATTTTCTTAAATTTATTTATCTAATATATTATTGGTTCAATTCTTATTATGCAATCATTACAATCCAATTGAAAATAACAATTTAATTAATTAATTTAATTTTTATATTTTTTTAAATTTATTTATCTAATATATTATTGGTTAAATTCTTATTTTGCAATCATTACAATACAATTGAAAATGACAATTTAATTAATTAATGTACTAACACTATAATTTAACATATAACACTTGTCCATTTTTCTTGAAAACAAATTTAGTCTATTATTATTAGATATTTACACAATATTACTTATCTTCTTTTTATATGGACAATAAATATAATCTTATAATAATTTTATATTTTTTAAATTTATTTATCTAATATATTATTGGTTCAATTCTTATTTTGCAATCATTACAATCAAATTGAAATTGCCAATTTAATTAATTAATTTTTTTATATATATTTTTTAAATTTATTTATCTAATATATTATTGATTCAATTCTTATTTTGCAATCATTAAAATACAATTGAAAATGACAATTTAATTGATTAATGTACTAACACTATAAATTAACATATAACATGTGTCCAATTTTCTTGAAAACAAATTTAGTCTATTATTATTAGATATTTACACAATATTACTTATCTTCTTTCTATATGGACAATAAATATAATATTACATCGTAATAACAAATAATTAGTAAATCATTTTTAAGAGGTCTACAATTGGTATGTTTAAATCTTACTAATACATAGTAAACATTATAAATCTTAAATACATATTAATACTTTTGAAATGGAGATGTTACATTTTGAAATCTGCTTGAACTCATTACAAAATTTCTTCATCCATGGTCATATCTACATACAACCGAATTGATAGTTTTTTATGAGTAGCCAAAGACACTTAACACCAATGAAACTCGAACCAATTGATAGAGAATGTCATTTTCAACTTCTAGCTTTTTTTTTAGTTGAATTCCTTGGTAGGTCGAATCTGTAATATTTATGCATACTTGATTTTTTGAGCTTCAATTTAGTTAGCAACTCTATTGTTCAACTAAGATATGGCTACTTGATTTTTAGGTAGGAGTCTCTCATTCCTCCTCAATGCATGTTGCATGTTCATTGATCCAAGTTTCTCATCTTTTCCACTGTTTGAGGATTTAATTAAACAGACATGGAGAGAGTCATGATCCTTGAAAGATGGATCACATATTTGAAAAAAACTACCTAGGAACATTGACACCACCACAACCAAGCACATTCCTAGATGAAAGTGTTAAACAAAGACCTTGATTTCCCACCAATGTTTACATGGATCCTATTATACCATCTATTCATGAGCCTACTCTACCATAATGCAAGTCATCAGTGTTGGTGCATGAGGTCTCTTATTGTTATAACACTTAAAAGAATAGCCGTGTTCACGTGAAAGTATTATATCAAGTCAAATCTCTTTGTTTCTCATTACTTTCTAAAATTATCTTGACTAGAAAGCAATATTTAGGAATTTAAGTATATCAGATACGCCTAAGAATGGTTTTTAAATCCCCTTTAACAAATATATTCTTAGTCTTTCTTGCCTCTAGATCTCTCCTTGGTTATTGGTGTCTTCTCCTAATATTGAAGTAAAACTTGCTTCATACTTTCCCAAATACAATCCCCACACCTCCCACTCAAAATATATATTCTAAATTTTTAATAAATAATATTAATTTATAATAAAACTTATTAGAATATAAAATTATACATATTAGTAAATTTTAATAAATATTATTAATTACGTCCACATTATTAGTTAATGATTTACATCAAGAAAAAACATAAAAAAAATACATAGTATATATTATTTTATGTTGACAAGTTCATATATTTTCATTTTAGCTATCCCTAAACTAAGCGGCAGGGAATCACTACCATATAGCACTTGTTAAAATATGGTGACTGAGAGTAAATCCTATCACTCTCAATATCTATAGTTGTGTTTTAATCTAACACAACTTAAAATCACTTTATTCCTCAAACATATCACCTAAACTTTATAACATAAAGTTCATACCTGGGATCACTTTATGTCCCCCAAATACTCAAACACGACATGCTAAGACATCAACCACATGGAGAAGACCTTTTGAGCTACAAAACTCAATAAAATAATCAATCCTCATGTAACAATATAATTATACAATTATAAATGTAGCTTGGACAACAATACATCGTAGATTCTCAAACCGAATTGAGTCTTCCACCATGTCACTTCCATGGATAGGCATACATATTAGGTTATAACACTTATTATCCTTGATAGGCATACATATTAGGTTATAACACTTCTCTACAAAACAATATATCGATTTACTTTTAGGTTATACCTTTTATTATCCTCGATAGGCAAACATACTATAATTCACCAACCCACTCTTTTTCATTGGGTTCGATATATTTTCTATATATAGTATCATTTTATATCATTTTTTTGCTTCAAAGTGGTTGTATTCCATGTATTGTTATAGAAAACAAAATGACTACAACAAGATGTGCTAATTTGAATTGTCTCTTTCTAGTTTCTTGAGACTAGGGTCATAAGAATTACAAATGATGTATATTTTCTTGTTTAGCATCAAACTAATTCTTCTATTTTTACTTTATTGCTCTAGAGTGGAACAAACATTATTGTTGTGGTTTATCTGTGGTGCCTAACACCTATATCTATACCAAAAATGTTGATGACAAACCATACGAGTATAATATTTACTTTTTTCATAATGGATCTTTTTGGGGTTTGTTCAATGTTGTAAATAGATATCTATCTAGCCGTTGGTGTTCAAAATCTAACCTTTCTAGGTTTTGCCACTAGAAGTATGTTCAAACTCTTCTCACTTTCTCAAGGAATAAGAATCATTCATATGTTTTCCCTAAAACTATTCCAATGCTAAGAAAGTGACATTCCTAGAAAATCCACTACATAGATAATAGTCATACTCATGAAGGTTGTGTGTTAGAAGAAAAAATATGTAACTAGTTACTCATACAATATTATGTTTTTTGTACAATGCACATTTTAATTAAGTCTAGTGTCTTTGGAAACAATGACATGAGTTGCAATACTATATGTACAAATTGCATGGAGGTTAATACTCTCTTAATTGAAAAAACTTATGGACAATATTAGCATTATATTTTCATTTTTATTCATTTATGAGATAAATTTATTTTTTAGAATTGTTCTCCAATGGTCTACAGGAAAATGTCATGTTTTAATAAGAATTGGTAAAGGTAAAAGTTTTGTTTCAATATTGTTTGGTGAAACACATAGTGATACCGAGGGGGGGGTCAACATCCTACACATTTATCTCTTTTTATTTTTTAATCATATATTTATGCAATCATCAATAACCATATAATAAAATAGACATGGATCAAGAATTTACACTAGTTCTTTGTATGGAAACTTAATATGATATTGATAAAACCATATCATTAAATTGGTGGAGACACCAATCTCCAAGATTATCCAACTCCAACATGAAGGAAGATCCAACCCATTGATTTACCAACTCCAACTAGAAGGAGTATCCAACCCCCAAATTTACCAGCTCCAACTTGAAGGAGGCTCCAACCCCATGATTTACAAACTCCAACTAGAAGGAGGCTCCAACCCCATGATTTACTAGCTCTAGCTGGAAGGAGGCAAGGCTCCAACCCTCTAAGTTTTCTTCACTTCTTCAACTCTGCTTCGATACAATATCCAAAGAAGGACTCTATCAATGTTTCATATTTGCATAAAGTTCCCTTACATATAACAAACTATCCAAGTTTCCCTTCAAGAGTTCTTAAAATGTGTTCTTGATTGTCCTCAAAGTTTGTTCAAAATGTCCTCAAATATTGTCTCAAATATGCCTTGAAACAGTCAATTTTTTCATAGCTATTTCCTTAATTATATCCAAACTTCATCAATTCAATGTTTTTGTAATTCTTCGATAGGTTTCCATTTAAAAACGACCCTTCTTTGCTGGTAGAACCACCTCAAAAATTATTTCTATAAGTATTGTTGTAGGATGTTGTTCCATTCATAGCCTTTCCTTTTACCTCAAGGGAACCTTTAGAACAAAATATTATCTTGGAGTTGCATACTAAAAAAGGACAACATACGACTTCCTTAAAGTACAAATATTTTAGGCGATCTAACCAGCAGTTGGCATGTTGTCGAACTTTGACAAAGTCTAGCATTTCGACTGCTTCAACAAATTCAGTATCGGCTAAGACAATTCCGAAACTAGATACAACCGACCTTGACAACCTCGACAAGTTTCGTGCTTGACATACAATATCTTGAAATTCCTTGTTGACACCGACGACTATCGAACATCGACATAATGCCTCTGTCTACTAGTCGTCTGTGACGGTTGAAATTCCAAGCTGCTATAACTTATTTTGTAACTAAATGTAATGGGTAGTCACCCAAGCATCTCAACATTCTATGTCAACCTCTGTACACTGTTGGTGGGAGAATTTATCGACAAAATGGAAAAAGAAGGTGACCCCATAGACACATGGGTAAATTTTTTTGAATATGTCCGAAAAGAGTTCTACCCACACAAGTGTCTTGAACAACAGTATAAGAAGTGGCAGCAGCTAAGTCAATGGAAAGACCAGTCAGTGCAGAGTTACACTAACAAATTCTATCGACTCATGGCTAGAAGTGGCGTCTAAGAAGAATAAATATTTATTGTCCTGAAGTATGTCAATGGGTTATCCCCATACATTCAACAAGGGATGGATTTTCTAACTATCAATACACTTGCAGATGCATTTCATTACGCCAGCAAGCTTGAATATAAACAAAAAGGAAAAGAACGTTTCGTCAATAAGCCAACAGGTCAAACATCTAACAAGAAGTCACCGGTCGACTCCGACAAGTCAAAGCACTCTTCTCAGCCAACTCCACAAAATCTTGATTATCATAAGAATAACTTTCATAAAGACAAGAAGGATCGCAGTAAACAAGCTCCTACCGGGAAATGGTGTGATTATCACAATTCATCCTTGCATGATATGTCAGAATGCAAATATCGAAAGAAATTTTTGGAAAAATTGTTGACCTCCAACTTGTCCTACAAAACCTTGGTAGAATATGCTCCAGATGCATCAACTCTTGGCTTCGACTTCAACCACTCTGACAGCCTCGACTCTCATCAATGAGGAGGAAAGAGAGCGCCTATTCCATACACGGATATGGGTTCAAAAAAATCCATTATATCTGATTGTGGATAACGGTAGCTAGAAGAACCTTGTATCTAAAGATCTTGTGAAGAAACTTGGCCTTGTTACCACTCCACATCCTCATCCTTACAATAAATTATGACTGAATGAAGGATGGAAATGAGCTAAGGATCACATGCCAATGCATACTCACCTACTTCATTAATCCTTTTGAATATGAATTACTCTGTGACGTGGAACCACTTTCCGTAGCCGACATCTTGTTTTGGAACCTTACTTGTGGGATCGACACGATACATATCAGTCACGGCCTTAGAAGGTGATTGTCAAAATTTGAAATCAATGGTACAACATATCAAAGCAATAACCGACATCAACGGTTGCTATGATAACTTCCAAACAAATAAAGAAGCTTATCAACCATGCCCAAAAGTTTGCATTAATTATTATAAAGCATCAGAATTCCATAAATACTATAGCAACGAGTCGACTCACCGACCAGAGCAACTCTTGAAAAAAACAACAGATCGACCACTTTCTTGAGGAATATCATAATATACTTCAAGAGCCAAATGGAGTGCCTCTGCATTTTCAGGTAAAACTCTACATTTAACTTGTTCCTAGTTCTTTATTACCTAACGCATCTATTTACATAAGATCCATTCTTGAGAATGAGGAGATTCACAGACAAATCCAAGATTTGATCAATAAAGGTCATATCCTCCCCATCTCCTCTCCTTGAGGAATTCCAGTAGTCCTAGTTCCAAAAAAATATGGGACTTGGTGCATGTGCATCGACTATCGAGATCTCAACAAGATTTCAGTAAAGAACATATACCCTCTTCCACAAATAGATGAACTCATTGTCAGTCTAAAAGATTCTAAGTTCTTTACAAAACACGACCTTAATTCAGGATATCACCAAATTCCGATCAAGCCCATTGATGTATGGAAAACAACTTTCAAGACCAAGGAAGTATTGTTTGAATAGTTAGTCATGCTTTTCGGCTTAATCAATGCACCTACAACCTTCATGAGATATATGGATGACCTTCTACGACCTTTCCTTAGCAAGTGTGTCATTGTCTATCTCGAATATAATTTGATCTTCACTCGATCATGGTAAGAACATTTCAAACAACTTCGACACTCTCCAGCAACATCGACTATATTTGAACATGGACAAATGCTCATTTGTGATGAATAACATCAAATATTTGGGGTCTGTAATTGACTCTACAAGCATTAATGTCGATCCAGAAAAAGTTTAGATCCTCAAATATTGGCCCATTCCTCAAAACATTCATGAACTAAGAATTTTTCTTGGTTTGGCGAATTTATATCAAAGGTTAATACCAGGATTCAGCCATATCACATGGCCCTTGAATTAGTTGACTAAAGGAAATCGAAAAACTGTCTTCAAATGGAGATCGACACAACAACAAGCTTTTGAACAACTAAACAAAAGTATTTGCACTGCACCAGTACTTGTGTTACCTTATTTGCATCATCCTTTTGATATTGAGACTAATGCATTGGCCCATGCCCTTGGCACAATGATCACTCGATCAGGTCCCCTAGTCATGTTTCATTCTAAAACTTTCAACGACATTGTTAGAAGGTATTCGACGTATGAAAAATAATTGTACGCCATTGTGCAAGCTCTTAAGCAATGGAGACAATACATTCTTGGCAAGGAAGAAATCATCCTCACTGACCATAAACCTTTATAATTCGCTCCATCCTATTCGAAAATAGACAACTCAAGTGGATTAATTACTTGCAACAGTTTTAGTTGGTAATTAAATATCGAAAAGGAAAATCCAATGCCGCAACTGATTGTCTCAGTTGAAAACCAATTACTCTATTATCTATAGTGATGAGTATGCATGATTACGACACCACTACTTGTCCACAATTGTATTCAGTAGACTGCTACTTCTCTGTAGTTTATCGACAGCTTCAGACTGACACATTGTCTACTACTGAGTACTTCCTGAAGGACACCTTGCTATACAATCTTGGAAAAAAATTTGTACCGATCAGTGAGCACCGACAAAATATCATTAGGGACCCACACTACAACAATACTGCAAGACATTTTGGAGTCGCAAAAACACTTGTTATCCTCCGAAAGTATTTTCACCCACCTTCATTTAAATTTTACGTCAACAAAAAACATTCAATCGTGCATGGTTTGTGCCATTGCTAAACTGTCGAATCGATGACAAGGACTGTACACACCCCTTCCACTTCCTAGTTAACCATGGGAATCTATTTCTATGGACTACTTGACGGAATATCCTACTACAAAACATCAGCATGACACGATCTTAGTTGTATTCCACATATTTTCCAAGATGGCTATACTCGTACCATGCAAGAATACCATGAAAACATAGCAGAATGCTAAGCTCTTCTCTAAACATGTTTGGAAGCATTATGGATCCCAACAATCATTATCTTTGATAGAGATGCTAGATTTGTCAGCACCTTTTGGAAAACTCTCTAACAACAGCTCGACACGAGACTTTATTTGTCGACATCCTTCCATATGTAGACAGATGGAAAACCAAAAGTCATAAATTGCTTGGTAGTACAATTTCTTTGCATTTACAACTACAAGCATCTTCGAACATGGGATGAAAATATTCCATACGTACAACACAACTACAATCGTTGTCAACACGGTTATATAGGAAAGATTCCATTTGATATCTATTATGGAATTCAACCCTCAGCATCCATCGACTTGATCAGTTCCTCGACACAATTGAATGACACCGAATTCGAAGGTTGAGAAGTTGAGAAAGCATTGAAGTTCAGAGATCAAATATACAACATTTAGAAGCAAGCATAGGAAATGTTGTAGTGAGTTAATACAAAAGCTAAGGCCCGACATGACAAGCATCATATTCCTCATTCAATCCAAATTAGGGATCAGGTCCAGTTACATCTAAAGAAGGAGTGCTTTACTGGCCCATACAAAAAGTTGAAACCTTTGCGATATGGTCCATACAGTATCTTTAAATAGATTGGAGAAAACACTTTTCAACTCGACATTCCTGCATGCGTTGGTCTGCATCCAATATTTAATGTAGATCTATTTTGACGATACCATGCACCATTGTTGGAACAGAACGACTTGCAGACAATAGAACCCAAAGACATCCATCCATATGTTCAGGAACCTCTTCTTTATGACACCATTGTGGGACGACGCATATGCCATACAAGGAAAAACTCCATTCCCTTGTTTCAAGTGGCTAAAGCTGGACAAATTCCCATGCAAGGAAAATGGTACTCTGCTACTGAAGTAGCCAACAAATTTCCTCACTAGAATGAATACACAATGGATACCATTGTTTCTTAAGGAAGTAGGAATGATCCAACCAGCAATTGGCATGTTGTTGAACTTCAACAAATTCTATCACTTTGACTACTTCAACTGCTTTGACAGATTCATTATCGGCTTCGATAAGTCTGAACCTAGACACAACCGACCTTGACAACCTCAACAAGTTTCGTGCTCGACATAAAACATCCTAACATGCCTTGTCGGCACCGACGGTTGTCGAACATTGACGTAATGCTTTTGTCTACCATTCATATGTGACAATTGAAATTTCGAACCATTATATAACTTCTTTTGTAACTGAACGTAACAACAAGTCACCCAAGCGTCTCAACATTCTATATAAACATGTACATTATTGTAACAAGGGACCAAACTTCATAGAGAGAAACTAATATAGAAATTGGTTTCAATTCTTGCATATTTTTTGGGTGCATACTTTATGTTGATATAGTGTGTTCACTGCTTTACTTGTTCTTTTTCTATGTTTCTGCCATAACAGTGTTCAACTCATTCAATCATCCATTGTCCCTAGCGTGCACCTGGGAACGACCTGGATCATCAGGCCACCCACATAATGATACATAGTGAAATTTCCTCAGTTCTTCAAGCTTTTTCCCTTGCTCTTCATTTAATCCTTTTATATTCATCTTAGTTTTTATCCTTCACTAGGCACTCTATATGAATTTAAAATCACCTCTTTTCCCACATTTCTCTCCAATAGAGCACAATATACCCATTTATTTATACATCTTCAATGTGTCTCTTTACCAAGACAAATTGGTATATTTATTATGGGGCTTTTTGTTTCTAGTTGGGTCGATGTATTCATTATGGCAGGGGATTCATCTTCTATTAGAGTCGACCTTAAAATTTATCTATTTTGTGTGTAGGTTCATTGCATGAAGAGAGGGTTGACTTTCTTCTTGTATAGGTTTGTATGGAGAGGGGACATTGTATAACAATTCAACGTTGGCATCTTAATATTGCAAGACATCATCGTCTCTTTTACTTGGCTTGACATCATGACTCTCTGACACTTCAAGTCCCTTGTTGACATCAATGAAGACAAACCTTCCAACAATCTCTATAGCCCGATTTTCACCCTGGTTACGTGCAAATGCACCTCCCTTTCATCAAAGGGACAGAAGGGTAGAGTTCAAATGGAAACAAAAGCTACAATAAACAAAGAAAATTAGTAACAATAAACAAATAACGATGGCTATGCTAAAACATAAAATAAAAGAAAGAAAATTATACCCTTTGTTTGAAAATGGGCCAGTATGCCCTCATATTTGGATATGGGCTGCCTTTCCACAAGGATGAAAGGTACGGAGGATTCCTCAACATACGGGATGGGGAATGGCATGGCTATCAAATGATGGTTGGATGGTGTGAGTATTTTGAGAAGAGTGGATTCTCAATGTACTCACCAATTTGAATAATGAAAAAGGGGCATAAGAATCTTATTGATGGGGACCTCCACCCTATTTTTATAATGATTTTTTGGCCTTCTCTCTTATAGGGTTTTGGAACCGTATTTAGGGTTTTTAGCCCTTTTTCCTATGTTTTATCTATTTTCTGTGTCTTTAACCAATTTTATGGGGTTTTAAGCCTTTTTATGGGTTTCTAGGCCCTTTTTAATGTTTTTTGAGATTTTTGAGAGAGAATAAGGTTAAACCATAGGTGTGGAAGTCAAAATGAGGGGAAAATCATAGGGAAATCATGCATGTATATAGTTCAGGCTATGTAGAGCTAGTTGAGCAATTTTTTGCGTTAGCAAATTGCCCCCTAATGTGTGAGGGTAGGAGTTCGTCATCTGGCTGATAGACATCATAGGATCATGGGAATAGTGTAGAGACTTGAAAAGAAGCGGTAATTCCTCGATCGAGACACAATGGCTTTTGGTTTTTGTATTAATATTGGTTCTCAACACTAGCTGAGATACAAAGAATATGTCACATGTATATGGACGAGACGGGCATACCCATGCTCGTAACAATGTCAAAAGAATAAATAATGTGATCAAGGATCCAAAATACATGAGCCAATCATATACAACTGTTGTTACATAATGGTGGCCTCAATCAGAGTCCGAATATCATACCAATATGAAGAAATGATGCATAGGACCCATGGAATTCTCATGGAATGCGATATTTTGACAACTGATGATCTGCTGGATCTAGAATTTTACATAACTGTAGGGACTCACTGATGGAGAGTCAGAGTTTTTGTGGTACAATATGCTACATCAATTATGAATCTATACATAAGCACTGCTCTAGGGATTCTGAACAATGTTTCCAACGCAACCCGGAAATCACAAAAAACATGAACCTGTATAGGTCCCTTCATGGACTCACCAATGTGCTAGATTTAGGTGACAACCAGGGTCTTTGACCAAATACTGCACAGACCAATACCCTGTGCGAATCTCAACGGTGCGATGATGTAGCCGAAGTCGAGCAAGTGAGACACAACCATCCCGAGAGGCACTAATGGATCCTCTCAAAGTGGTCCAAGGAACTCATCAATAAGGTTAATTAATCTAGGATACATGGACCTCTGGGTCTATCATCTGGAATAGATGTGTTGTCATCGACAGAGGGAGACCTGCAACTAACCAAGAAAATAATCTTTCATTGACCAGAAGCATGAGGGGGATAACCAAAGATGTGGGAAAATCCGGGGATTGACACACTGAATGGGGGAACAGGGCAGGGGAGCATGGGAAATTCAAACTTCCTTTGTTCAGAGTATGAAAGCAGGGCTAACCTGGTAGCAAATGAAACTAACTCATGGGAGAGGGATCATAGTTGTAACATTGGGGATGTAACTGCAGATGGGAAACACTAAGGGAGGTAACTTGGAATATTGATATCGAGGGGATCCGAGGAAGACTCATCACATAATACTCTGGACAACAGATACCCAATAAGAGAATGTTGTTGAACTGTAATGTAAGGGGTGGAGCTTAAAGGCACCGTTATGGAACGATATCGTGTATTTTTAGCGATCCCGAGAAAGTAAACGCTCGATGGTGTTTTCAATTTTAGAGAGTCTGAAAATAGGAAGAAGACTCCAATGGGGTCTCTTTTTCGTTGATAGTCTCCTATGTCTGAAAAAGGATAAAAGTGTACATAGGAGAGATCTCCCACCCTTTTTGGAGGATAGGAGACTTCTTTACCATTGGTAGTACAAGCAGGCCATAAAAGGTTAAACTTACACTGACTGGACACTCATTCAAATACTTTTACGAGCATGAACGAAACCAAGTTTGCTCAACAATATTTTCTTGATGAGAAGGCTAGAAAAGAGCTTAAAGAAAACCCATGCTGAATTTTTTCATAAAGTTCGGTCCCAATGCCCGAGAAAGCATAAAAGGATGCAAAGGAAAACGTTCCTAGATTGAGTGTGCCAAATTTTTCCTTTTCTTATGGTAGTCTACATAGTCCGCAAAAGGTTATAAACGAGGATATGTAGACTCCCTTTCAAATACTTTAACGAGCGTGAAAGGAAGCAAGCACGCTTGACGATCTTTTCATTCGTTTAGGAGTAAAAAAAAATCTTAATAGAAACTCCATAATGGGAAATCAAGCAAGGGGGGAGTGTTCGAAATATGGAAAGTGGCTATGTTATGAACATGGTTGATGGGAATAAAATGAAGAACACTAATGGGGCCCCCTTGCGGGATGATGGATGGTGATAAACATGGCCAACTGTGAAGTATGGATGGAGAGAGTGGCTCGTGAACATGCCAATACATACAAAGGGAGATTCTTATGATGGAACGCAAATCATGGTGACATCCAGGAAATGGCCCAGGAAATTAGAATGAGAACACGAGACAAGGGTCTCCTCAAAAGACAAAGGAAAAAAAATGAACCTGATGGTGTGATTAGCGTCCCAAATAGACTCTGAATAAATCTGACTAGCAACTAGTGATGTTGCCCCTGGTGCAGTGGTGCATGGAAAAAACTAGAACAAATGGAGGCCTATGGGTACAGAGCTAGCTCAACATACAAGGTGTGATTCACATGGTGGAACAAAAATATAAGTGACTTTGAGAAATGGCTTGAAGAAATCAGGGAGGGATTCAAACTAGTACAATCCATTTCGTTACCCGGGAGCTTTTTGCACAGTGGTGAAAGCTTCCTATCCTTATAGAGGATGATCGATACGTGAGCATGGACAACCAAGGATATCCTGGAGATGTCTCAACCTCTGATACAGGTCTAGGGACCTGAAGGCATTGTGGTAGTTATACCATACATGTAACATATTGTCTACATGTGTAGACGTGGGATCGTACCCTCCAATGGGATACCAATGACGCAGGAGGAGGGGTTATATTCACCTACTAAAGTGAAAATGATGCAATGAAGTTATACAATGAACTCACTGTGACTAGATGTGCATAAACTAATAGAGGGGGTCACCAACTTATGGTAAAAATGATGCAAAAGAAAAAAGAAAAACTACATCTTAGGTGTTGCATGGTGAGTGACTCAGGTATAGGCCCTCCAGCGAAGGAAATTGGCTTTTCCTTGGAGGATCTACAGTTGGCGCAAAGTACATGGGGGAGGAATATGGAATTCAATGGGAAGAGACGAATCCATACCTTGGGCTAAGTGAAATTGGGGGAAACTAGTGGTGATTTTAGAGATCTCTCTGTCATTGCGAAAGTGGTGTCGGGATAGATCAGGTGGATCTTCCATGACCAGGGAGATAGAAGTAGTACTATAACTAGAGATCATGTAGATGGTGTTGGTTGTGTCTGAGGAAGAAACCAGAGGGTGAATTTCCTCAAGGACAGTGGTTTCATACTCACGAGACTGTTTCCAAAGGTCGCTAAGGGTAGACCGATACTTGACCAAGTCTTGGCAATGGTGTGAATAATGGTTGTATAGACCATAAATCATGCACTAATGGTTGGTACTTAAAGACTTATTCTTGGTCGCTAACAGAGTTGATACATTGACTACTAGAAGGCCTTCGATTGTATCCATGGAGTATATGTGCATGCATAGGATAGGTATCTCTGGGAAGTTCTAGGTTGCATGTCTATGGACATCACACAAAAACAAGGTGGGATTGGACGAGGCTCAGTAGCTACTTTGGTGGTTTTTTCCCGAGCCTTATTTGGAGGAGGCAGGGATGGTGTAGTAATGGAAGGTGTTTTTGGTGGGATAGGAGGAGGGCGTGACACCATATCAATGGGTTGCACGGGGGTCAACACAACCTAGGGAATCGGAGGTGGGGTGTGTGGTTCAAGGTACAACATTGGAATCCCCAATGCAGTGTTTGGTAAAGTTAAAGTAGCCATAACAGGATTACTCATAATGCCAGACGGTGGGACAAGGAAGGGAATTGTATGGATTGGGAGAAAGCCCCAATAATTCACTGTTGACTGCATTTGAGGCTGTGGTTATGGTTGTGGTGTGGGCGGAATGGTGTTGGATGAGAGGACACACAAATCCGTTGGGTCAGTCGGCTTTGTTGGAGGAGATTAATATGGGAAGGAAACCGTCATAGATTTTTCGACGAACAATCATGGGCCTACGCCTGACAAGGAAGGGATGGCTACATTTTTTATGGAGGTATCCACGGTAGGGATGAAATGGTATGGTGTGGACGACCCCTGTGGATCATAGTAAGTTAATTGGTCCATCGAAAAGATCTTCCCATCATGAGGGAACATCATAAGGTGAAATACAATGGACGCCACAACTCTCATGGCATACATGTAACTACGTCCGAGAAGGAGGTTATAATCAAGCTGAGCGTTGAGAACCTCTATGTCAATCAAAACTGTTTTATTGACTAAGGAAATAGGAACATTCGGGAGAATGCCTTGGGATTAGGTGGAGTGACCATCATAGAAGCGAAGGGCAGTGGTGGACGGTTGGAGGGTATGGGACTCAAGTTTCTTCCAAAAAATTTTTGACATGACACAGGTGGATGCCCCTTCATTGACGATACATCGATGTATGAACTAATTCGAATTGAGACTGGAAACTGGAAGGCGATGGTGGATGGAATTCTTGGTTCTCCTTGATCCAAATCAAATGTGATTAATCTGGAATCGGAGGGATCCATGACACCTAGTGCATATAACAGCGCTTTCCACTATGGCGAGCATGTTTTGAGCACCTTGAGAGTGGACATGGCTGTAGTTGACTGATCTAAGTTGTCAATGATGTTGTAATTCAAGGCAGCTCTAGTAGTGGCATTGTTGGCAATATGTCACATGGGAAACCATGGACCTTTGGTCGCCCCATAAATGGGGGGTGTCGGTAGGTGGAGGGGCATGTTGGCAATGCCGAAAGTGGACGTTGTTGATGGGTTAGTGGTTTCCATGGTGGACCCGTACTTGTTAAGTCTAGTCTGTAGGTTCACCTCTTAAGTTGACAATGTCATAAGGTGATGGATACCAGTATTCATGGGTGGAGCCACAGCGGGTGCTACAGGATAAAGTGGGGGTAAGGGTTTGGTTTCAACCATTCCTTGGAGTGGTAACGGGTTTTGGATAACCATAGGTGGAGGGCCTCATGGCGCTAGGTTGGGTTGAGCCTATGATTTTGCATTAGTGTCTCGTTGAGCTTTGTTCTAGTGAAACTGCTTGACAGGGTCCATATGTGGGCACTCATGAGTATAGTGACTGTAGACGTTGCATAATTTACACAGATGATTAGTTCATAACGGAGTGGTTCGTCCCGATTGATTAGGATGTTGAGGTTTTTGGGCTAGCGGGTTAGCACTATTGTTGTTAGGAGGATTATTTTGTTGGCCTCCTCCTTGTGGTTGGTTGTTACCCCGGTTCCTCACTCGGTTTTTTTAACCCTGCCTTTGTTGGTTATTAGGGGTAGGTTGGTTGGGAAGATTCTGCTACACAAGAAATTATCTCGAGGAAGTCGGAGGAGATGGGGTACGGGACAGAGCGACTTGCATAGGTGTCACATAGTAGGTTGGACGAGCTAGGGAGACTACAAATCTGGTCATTGGTCCTGAATACAGTTTTTTTGGCCAACTGTGTGCATGGGCATGCTGACTTGGTGTGGGATGTGCATAGGAGGTTCTGGCTCCGGACTGAGCCATCATCCTTGAGTAATCGAGTATCTGGTTTGGTTGCACAACACAAGGAGTGTTTCCTGGGTGCGGTGGCATCATAGGGGGTGACGCATAGTGTTGTGGGTGTTGGGAGACAGAACAGATAACACCATCCGTAGCATGGAATGCCCCAATGCATCATGGTGAGAGGTGTCGGCACGGGGAGCATCTGGTATGATGGTGTATAGGTATCCAGACCAAGCGTATATTAAAACGAACTGTTGGGCCTTTAAGATGCCCTCTTCCTTAGATTGGGGATGTTCAAAGGAAATGTCCTTGGCGATGGGTGGTAACAAGGTATTTAAGAACCAATCAAGGAATATCATGTCATCAAGCTAGATTTCGCATAGGTTGCATCGTCGCCGCCACTCATGGATGTGGTCAGTGATGTGCGTAGCGGTATTCTGATGGAAAGATAACAAGATCTACACACCTTTGTCGTAGCAGACAGGGTGTTGGAAGTATTGGAGGAACATGAAGACTAGCGAAGTAAAATCAAGGTAAGATGCTTGAGGTAGTTTGATGTACCATTTTTTTGCCTCACCTGTGAGTGTGTGTTGGAATAATCTCAGTTTGATCGAGTCATCTACAATGTTGTTTGACGAGCACCATAAATGAAATGACATAATGTGGTTTTGGAGGCACTCACTCGCCTTTCCTTCAAACTTTGGAATGTCTAAAGGAAGTTTGGTTGGCATGGGAGGCCAATGGGGTTGGTGATTGATTGTGTCATTTGTTAATCGATCCAAATCCGGCAAGTTAAGATGAGCCATGAAAGGTAGGTTGGACCACGGGGTCTTCACTTGTTGACCAATATCCTATCACGTTAGTTCATATTGTGGGTTTTAAAATTATCAAAAATTGAACTAATATATTGCAGGTATTGGGGGAATGAGGGGTTTAAGGTGGGGGTGGGTATGTTGGTTTATAAGGATTGACATATAAAAAGGGGTGGGGAGGAGGTTTTAAGTATTGGGCGGGGGTTTCAACAAAAAGAGTTTGGGTCAATATCTCTAGAAATTAAGGGTATTCTTTAATATCCCACGATCGTACATGCTATGTGAGAGGTTCACTAAGTGAAGTCCCCGTGGGTTGGACCCGAGGTTGGCTCTAGGGGGACCAACAATGGCACTGGGGTTAGCAAGAGTAGGATGTACCTGCATGGCTTAGGGTGCATGAGGTTGAATTCCCCCAATGGGGATATTTGGGATGATCGTGGAAGGGCCACTACCCCCAGGTATATACGGTGGTACCTTTGGAACCGTGGGAGTTGGAGTGGGGTTTCCAGTAACGGGTAGCATACCTACAACAACAAGCATAGTGTTGCTGGGACCACTGGAAGGGATATTGGTAATGATGTGGGGTAGGGACATGGGTCCACTGCCACTCCCCCCTCCAAAAAAGGGATCAAGATTTGTGCCATTCATGGGACTTGTAACGTCCCCAACCCTTTGACCGGCGAAGAGGATGGTACTATCACCAAATATACGGGCATCTAGCCCCATGAACATGATCATACATAAAATGTTGAAATAAAATTCTTAAAACATAAAACATGCTAAGATGCATAGTCATTCACATTCACAGCGGAAGCAAACATACATTCATACATTCAACATGTTCATCATAGTTCATTAGCCATCAAATATAATTGCAAAGATGAAATAGACAAGGATACTTATCTCATAAAGAACTTGTCCCACAACCAGCTACGTCACTGCAACGTTCCATCCAACCATAGGCCAGCGTGCTCATCAATCTCTCAACAACACTGCCACCCCTGAACTGGGCATGATTCCCCAAGGAATAAGGGATTAAGGAGGCTTACACATAGCCAAGGTACACAAGTCATCCAAACCCATGCAGCAGGGCTTATCAGGATATCAAGGAGCTAGGAGAAGCTAAATGCTAAGTTGGTGAGCTCATGGAAGAGCTAAGGATGCCTACACCAGAGCTAGCCTAACCTCTAAGACACCCACACCCACCTGGCACCAGGAATCAGTCCCTTCTTTGCTTCACAGTCCCTCAGGCCCTGACTTCCATTGCTAGTGCTCTTCCGGAGTTGTGGAGAAGAAATCCAGCCATCTAACCTTGTCTGTGTGGCTCCCAATCCCAGGTTTCTCAAGCATACCCAGCCTTCAATCCCACTCCACACAGTTTGAAGACCAAACACTGCATGCATGCAGCAAAACCAGCAATTACAGCTTTGACAAGGGAAAATAGTCCCTGAGTTATTCTTGGCCCTATCATGGCCAAAACAACACAATTGTAACCTACGGCAGCTCTAAAGCATGGAGGAAAACACAACCAACACCACATAGGTGCTCACAACAGCCACTGATCAGGGAAGACAACAGCAACAGTTCAACGATCAAGTAACAGGACATTACACTGTCCAAACACAGCCAACAAACATGGAAAAACAATGGTCCCTTCTCAACAATGAAGCCATGGAACATTACATAGTCGGCAAAAGGGGAAAAGCCAGACCCCCATGTTGACAGGGAAAAACATTTGTGCAAACCAAAATCGACAAGGGAAAACTTACACAGCCGGCACCGTGCCTCTCAAGCTGCTCTTCAAGCTTGCCACAGGAGAGCACAATCCCCCATGTGCATGAGGTAAAATAGTACTCCTCCATGAAAGGGGAAACTTACAAAGACCACCCATTGGTGAGAGAAGGAGAACTGAACCCCCTATCCATGGATTGTGGATCCTTTAATTCAGCTCAGCATGAGGAAAACCAACGGTCGGCGATGGGGAGAGTGGATAGAACAAAAACAGTTGGCATCCCAAATGGTGCGTGAGGAGACCACTCCCAGCTCATGCGTGATTGAACTAGCTATGGAGGCACCTGGGGCAAGCCTGCCACCCACCCCTACCCAGCATTAACTACCTCAACTAAAATAGGGGTTTAGGGTTTGACACATGGCTTTTCCCCGATGGCTCCCACGGGTTAGAAAATCCCCCCCTTAATCTTAGGAAATCATTCCCTTTTCATTTAACGTTGCACCATCGTACCTAGATGTAGGTTTATTTTAATTGATGTGCATATTTACATGATGCCAAACTCTAATGTGTCGGATAGCACGATATACCATCGACAACGATCCCAATTGCCGAAACATACACAACCAAATCGATGGTGGGGCTTTTGTCTTTATCTCCACACCACGATTAATTACAAAATATACATCATGTATCTTTAAATGAAAACGGGGTCAAAACTGGGGTATTAAAATCCCCTCCCCCTTGGAATAACACCTTCCTCGGTGTTCCAATACATATACAATTTGCACATCAAATTTCAAAATTTTGCAGATCTGTCCCACGTTCAATTATTTACTTGAACTTTCAGGACCAAGCCCCTCGGCTCTCGCGAGCTTCTCTTGTTGGTTCTCAGCTTTCAACTCATCCCAAGTCTAGGCACTTTTCTGTATCTTGAGCATCTCTCCAAGATTTTCTTGGCTCTTGGCAATTGTTTGAAGAATACTTCCAGCCAAGTCCAATAGCTTTTGGTCTGCTGCCATGATCAATGTGCACACTGGAATTCACTTTTCTCACCTGTGAAATGCATCATTGAAATTATGTTAGAACAAGCATAATATAGGCATTAAAATCAATCAATTTATTACCCAATTGGCATGAAATTCCAAGTCTCATCAAGGAGACTTTCATATTTTGCATGCCTTCCCAACAGGCACATGAGCTCATTCATGTCCATTCTTGGGCAGGGAATTAACCATTCCAGCATTCATAATTATTTTAATCAAATAGACACATTCTATTTTCAGCCATACATGCATTCAACAATCTTCTGTTTTCACAATGCATAAGTATATATATATATATAATTAAAAGGCAAGAGAGAGCAGCAAGAGTTTTTTCCCTCTTTGTCTTGTTCCATCCTGGAACCCACACCACCGCTATGGCTTTTCATGCTCTCAGCCTCTTTCACTTCACCGTGAATGTTGGACCAATCCCTCTTGGTCATGACACTTAGTGTCTTTGGTCTATTTCAGACCTCTCAACCATGGGGCCTCCCCACATGGTTTGTCTCAGCTGCTAGGAACTTCATAGTCTCACTAGAACCTTTTTCAATACTGCTCATTCTGAGCTCTTTAGGACAGTCACATGTCCACATGCACCCCTAGGATGCTCTCATAGTCCTCGCTTCCAGTGATACCTATATTCAAACATTGAATAAGTTCACATGTTTAGTTTATTCTCATCAGTTTTTATTTCTTAAACAAGAGCTTAAAACATCATAACCAAATCATATACACATGCATATTCATTAGCAAGCATTGTAAAATAATCCAATACTTATCTGTATTGTGCGTTTCCTCGTTGGTCCACAGGATCCTGCTTCGCTTTGCAAGCCTTGAGATCACCTATGGACTTGGATGTTATGTCAGCATGCGGGCTGCTTCACAACATCCTTATATATATATATCCATCACAATCAAGCCAACCTACAGTCGGGTTTATCAGACCGTCCAGCCAAGCCAATATACAATTGGGTTTATCAGGCTATTTCCAATCAAGCCAATACACCGTTGGGTTTATCAGGCTATTCAGCCAAGCCAGCTAACAGTTGGGTTTATCAGACTACATGTAATCAAGCCAACACTGTATCGTTTCCACAATTTCCACAACATCAAATAATTACACAGTCAAGCCAACCTTCAGTTGGGTTTATCATACAGTTAACAAATCATCTGCACTTATGTTAGCAATACACTTATATCAACAATGCACTTATATCAACAACCAATCATCAGCCAAACTAGCACAGTTGGGTTTATCAGTCCATCAATAATAACACATGCACTTATATCAACAACCAATCATCAGCCAAGCCAACACAAATGGGTTTATCAGGCCATTAACAATAACACATGCACTTATGTCAACAATAAACGACCATTCCCAGGTCCAGGATCTACTATGGATCCCCAAGCATATAATAGCCCAACATCTCCTTCCAGTACATCTTCATGCCGACTGGGAAGGAAAATTTATCATTACCATTTTCATGTTTCATTTCCAGCAGTGAGCTCTAATTCCACTACCCCATACAACACAAGAAACCATTCCCTTCTCTACTCTTCTCTATGCTCTTCAGTAGGATGTAGGAGGATCCCAAGCCATTGTCCATTTAGTGTGCAACACCAGACTACATCTGTTTATCCTGACAATACAAGCAATATAAGCAACTCATCAGCATTATTGCTCTAAAACTGTAATCATATTTCATATCATTCACTATCAAGTATTGAGACACCAGGATTGCATCCACTCCCTAGGGTGTAATCAATATTGAAAACCCTTTTCATGATCTAACATCGGGAAAGTGTGCACCCCTTTCTGATGTGTGCCATGTAGGCCCTATTCATACTCAATAAATTGGTCATAATGGAAATAAAACCAAAACATGTTCTGCATATTGAATTCAACAATTTGACATGCATATTCTTAGCTAGGGTTACAGAACACTTATCCATTTGGCAATGCAGTATTCCTTCGTTAAGGAGGAATGGGGGCTCCCTTCTCTGAGTTGACAGTCCCTCATTTTTCCATCCCAACTCCTTTTTACATTTCATATTCACACATGTCTTACCAAGATAATCTATACCATCTCACTCATGTTGCTTACCAAACATATAGTGCAGATGAGACATTTCCAAAATGTCCAATGGAGTTTCCCTCGAAACCCATTCCAAGATAAGGGAAAACCTTCCCATGAAGTTTGGCTCCTGCAGGCCATCACACATGATCTTCCTACAGTGTGTACCCCTGGCACATTCATCAAATAGATAAAAATCCAATCATTATCTGATAATACAATCCAAATTGATTGTCCATAACCAATAAAATGACATTAGTAATTAGACTCGGTAGGAATTGCAACTCTGTTTACTACAGAAATTGATTTTCTTGGCAATGAGGTGATCCTCAATTGTGGGTCTCTTGTAAGTAGCACCATTATGTCCATGTTGTCATTGGTTTTTCCACTATTTCCAACACCAATGTAATATTTACCATTAGTGGTACATTATAAATGTATAATTCTCACTATTCTTACCAACATGTAATATCCTATGCATGCAAGGCATATCCTCATACATTTCATGTATAAAACTTATAAAATGTAGTTATAATCAGCAAGATAGGGTTTTAAGAAAACTTCCCTTTTTACGTCCCTTATCCTTGCATGGAACTCCTCTTCCACACAACAGTTGATTTGACTGCATGGTCTTGCTACCTCTAGACATGCAATTTCCCAGATTTGTCCATTTGACAGCAGCACATTTCTCTTTCAAGCAATTACTAGTACTTTTCTGCTCCACACTCAAATTCTAGTGACTCTCCCTTGTTCCCTACTGGATAAGCTTTCCAACGCCTATCCCCATGCTTCATTTTGACCCCAGGTGTGAAAACCACATCATTTCAAAACTGATGGCAAAACACACCACCGAATTTTGGTCTGAAATGCGAACTTCAGCCACCTGGAGTTTTCTTCCTTTTCAGATCTGAAACTACTGGGAAACCCAATGAGAAATTTGCCATAAAACCCACTGGAATGCTAGCTAGAACTGCTAGAAATTCCAATGGAAAACCCAATTTTCTTTCTCCCTATCGGGTCCCTTCCAAAATAAGTTTCCGACGTTTCAGATCCTTAGTGGACTAGTCATCCAACTCTTCGTCGGCCAAGACGACTATACTGCTCTGGCGCTCATCAATGGCCCTGTCAACTATGAGTTTCCACTGTATCGACGATCTCCTCGGCTATATTTTCCTAAAGTAGGCCTTCCAGACGGCATCGGTGATGCCAAGGACTGTTCACCGGGTCCGTAATCGTCTAACCTTCCAGCGTTTTGGCGACCAGATCCGCTAATTTTCTCCGCGGTTCATCGGTGGCTCATTTGCCTAATTTCCACCGCTGTTCCAGGCCTGTAGGGGTCTAACACTCCAAACTCTATCGGTGATGAGGATCATTAAGCCTTACCACATCGGAAAGGAAACCAACTAACCATCGCATCGGCGGTCGGGTGTACTATGCATCAGAAGGCTAGTTATCTATGCTTCCGCAATGGCTGCCCATAATCGAACTATATCTTCCGTAGCTCACGATTTTTTCGGCGGTCGAAGTGAATAGGATTTTGCGGCATCGGTGCTCAGAGAACATCGATTGATTAGTTCTTTATATGGCCGCAACGGCGGCCCACGATCTCTCTATGCCTTTCGCAGCCACGGGTCTATCAGCGGAATAGTCTACTAATCAGCTGCAATGGCGGATGTTCGATCAACTAACTTTATCCGACGTAGCTCATCGAAACATGAAGGTTAATCATCAGTGATGTGATCAACTAACCATTGCCGATGGTTGATGATTCTATGACTTAGAAAAAAAAAATTCTCTTTAGTCTTCTTTTCCACCGCTTCATCAGTTCAACTGTCTATTATTCTCCGTCGATCAAAGAAACTGCTTGTTTCCATTGTAGTTATCAGAACCATAATTCACTAAAACCTTGACATCGGTGAGTGGAAGAATAATGCATCGACAGAATGGTTCACTCAACAGCCACAACGGCAGCTCATCATCTTTGATCTTTTTTCGATCAACGGCTATTACGGAGAGAAATTCCTATGGCTTGGGGTACCACAATAGACAGCTTGACTCTAGAAATCAATCCTTTCCAATATGCAATAGAAAGTAAATGTCTAAAACTAAAGGATCAGACCTCGTACCTTATTCCAGACGGTTGAAGTAGATCCCCATTGAGCTTTCCAACTTTAGCTTGAATTGATAAATTACTTCCTCAACAACAAGTAAACAATACAAGCATACTATATATCATGGTGTTAGATATATTCTAGCATATATAATCAACAATGTATAAGCATTTGAAATCATCCCATGGATAAAATATTCATTCAAACACACATTATTGGACAGGAAAAGATATTTGTATTAATATAAATCAAATATTACAATAGATACAACCTCTATCAGCACGTCTGTGAATCGGAGAAACTAAATCCCCCACTTGGGCCTCCACCACCTCAATCCTCCATCTCTCGATAGCAAGCTCACAAGAAAAAGGCAAGCTTGGGAAGAACACAAAAGTGCTCCAAGGGACAAAGGGATGCAGACTCAAGCATAAGTTCCAGCAACAATGGACTATAGTTTCTTTGCTCTCAATTCTCTCATATGACTTCAATGTACCATAGAGTTCCTTAAATAGATTTTCAAAGGGGTAATGAAAGGTCGAATCCAAGTGATCTCAAGGCATAAGGAAGGCCAGGAATCAAGTGAGTCGCATCCATGTCAAGGAAAACTCCAAAAGGATTTGAATTTTGTACACATCCCGATGTACGCAGTTTTAGGGCTCAAACCCGCGTATATACGCGATTAAGGGTTTAAAAGTCATGTGTATCATTTTTCACATGTTTTTAGGGATGGTCAAGGAAACATCAAAGGACAAAAAATGGTCCATGGGGTCTAAGGAGTCTGCAGAGGGATAGGGTAAGGCCATACAAAGTGTGATTCACTTGGAGTGGTAAAATCAGCTATAACAGATGCCCCCTAATGTGTGAGGTCAGAGGGGTCATACGATGGCTGAAATACATTATAAGTCCATCCTAGAAGTGGAGTGATGAAGAATCCCAAATGGAAGACCAGCCACCCAATCAGCATACTACAATGATACAACTCTGCACATAACTGCAAATACATATAGCAGTCTCGGATACATAAGAGTACAATGGCCATGAATAGGCATGATACAAGATATCACATAAGTGGTCATTGCCATGTACAATATACATAGATAAGAATCTCCATGATGAAGATATGCAAAGGACCATGATCTCCATAATGGCTGAAGATATATAACAGATCAAGATCTCCATAGTGGCTGGAAATGTCTAACATATACTGGAATCAAGTCACGAGAGCTGAAATCTCATGAACACTGGCACGATCAAGGAGGTAGCATATAAGAGATGCCACCAATATGGAAAGTATTCTACACAAACCACTACGAGTACATGTCCTACTATGTGAATAGAGGTGTCGAGGTCGAACATAGTAGTCCATCGTCTGATTACCGGTCGTTAATGTATACCGTTAACAGACGCGATATCACCCACCGATAATGAAAATGGGAATCAAGGTACTAGAGTGCAAACTAACAAGTGTGAATAAATGTGTTGAGGTCGAACACTTGAGAGGATCCATCGATCAGGGGACATTGATGTATTCCCAAAGACCGTCGATGGTGAGAGAACTTGCCACTGATGACTGTAAGTCTTAAGGCACTCAACATGACTCTAGATTCCAATCCCAGAATAAATGATCTGAAGTTGATGGGATGAAATCCCCTGGAAGGAGGGCATTAAGGCATACCCCATCATCCACCACGAGGTACTCAGCAAGGCTGTAAAATGTGGAAGGACTCGATCATAAGGTGCATGAACCAGTAACTGTACCAGGAATGGCCGACATGCAAAGTCAAGATAACTGAGGAATGGCTGACTCAGGCTTCAACTTCCTTCGAACAAGAGCATAATGATGTATGGTGACTAAATAAAGGCAGCATAGACTCGATATACAAACTGGGACATCTCTGCAACATAGGAGGCATCGACAAAGGCTCCATGGGGACTGGAAACTTAACTAGTCGATGGAGATAAACTCAGATAAACGAGTACAACTCCTAAAGTCAAACTATAAACCCAAGCAATGGATGTGATATACACTGCTCTATTCGAAGGCGACACGACTCGACAACTGCCAAAGATAACATCTTTCCTTGTCCGGTTTTTTGGTATTTTGATTTTTTTGGACTTTTTCAAATATTTAAAAAGCTTGAAAAAGAATAAAATTTCTTTATAGTTACAGACTATGAGGAGACGAGTGTCATAAGGGAAAACCAACTAGTTCCAAGCAGTGGAACATACCTATGCTCAATGCAAGGATACATGTGTAGGATATCGACACTCGTGGGAAAATTCCCTCCTGGTAAAAAGGGAATCAAGCTACAAAGGATATAAAAAATGGCTCTGCATGGCTAGACATGAGACAAGCTTAGGCTATATGGCTGAAACACAATGTCAGGGAAGCCAGCATAAAGCTCAATAAGGCAAGCAAAGCTCATGATAATGCATTCACAACTTGACATGAGGGAGTCCTGAGGGAAATAGGCCAGCAAAAGATCAAGAGGAGTATGAGGCTCTTACGAAATGTCATGGCAGTACTATACAATGGACTCCTAGACCCTAAAGGAGAAAATGTCAGCATGGGCACCAAATGCAAATAAGGCGCTAACTAGGGTACCCATATAAGGTGAAGCTCTACCACTCATATCATGCCACTTCTTAAACAGCAAGAAGGTTTTGTGACATAATAGAGTGGGTTCGTACCTAAGGCTATGATGAAACGGTCATAAGGTCATGCAAAATGCAAACAATGATGAAACCTAACCTATATGCCAGTTTAGACATGATACCTGAGATCGGCATGAACGAGTCAATCCAACGGCTGAAACGGCACTGAAAAAGGTCCTCTACATCATAAATTATGTCAAAAACGGTCCAAAATGATTAGAAATTGTCAAAACTATAGAAAAGGGGGTAAAAATTTTCAAAAATTTGAAAAATTTCTATAAATAGTAAATAATTCAAAATATTATAACATTTGAAATTTTTACCCATTTGAGCTCAGATTTTCAACAACGAATTCCAGGAGATCCATCCGGCGGAATCCACTACCGTTTCTTCCAGGTACTTACCCATGCTCTTCTCTTTCATTTTGATGCAATTTTTATCAAATTCCATGGTCAATTGAGTTTTCTAGGCCAAACTAAAAAGGGCGTTGTGGCCCATGCGGAAATCGAGGGTTTTTCCACGTATAGGGCTGGATATACGCAGAAAATGCCCCCATACTCACGTACATACGTGGTTGTTTGGAAAACAGTCGCATATGAGGCCGTGCATAAGGTTTTTCAAGCAATCTAATGGGAAAATTTGCAATTTTTTGTGCAGGATGGTCCTAGAGTGGAGAGAGCATGAACATGGTGAGGTAGAGGAGGCAGTAGGGGCCGATCTAATGGCTCAACAAGCTCTACATGCGTGTGGACTCTATAAGTTTTGGTGTCTTGGTGGCTTGAGAGCCAAACCAAGACTATTGCATATGCTAGTGGATTGTTGGGATCCAAACTCTGAGTCCTTCCAGATAGATGGGATGTCTCTCACTATAGAGGTGGAGGACATATACTTCATTACTGGTCTTTCTCGATGAGGGGAAGTAGTGAACCTTCGTTCTCGTGGTGGGTTGGGAGGTGGCCTGACTATCGATGAGTACATTGTGGTGTACTGCTATCCAGACACAGAGAAGGTGGGGAGCCAGGTCCCTACCAATGCTATACAGGTGCTAGGCCTAAAGGCCATACTATTGACATTGGGCAGGATAGCAGGCTTGGCATCACTCCACTAGGCCTCGTGACCTTGGATGTTCTATGCAGTGGAGTGCATGAGACCCACGATTTATGACTGGAAAACTACACTACTGAGCAACATGAAACATAAGCTCAGTGAGTGTAAGGTAGGTAGAGTACGGAAATTTGGGTTCAGCAGTATTTTGAGCACGTTTTTCTTTGAGCGTGTTCTAGTATTGAGCCCCAGAGTTGACGTTCCTCTTCACAGGGTTCGAGATCCGGCCCAACGGTGTTGGGCAGATGCGATGCACAGACTGGGGGGAGGTAGGGTGGCCAACCCCTATCCAGCTGACTTCTTTCCGTGGTGGCGATGATAGATAGTTTCCATCGATGAATACCCCTATGCGAGGATAGATTTTTGGGGGGACCCGCACATGCCATTACCACCAGGATCGGCATATGGCAATATAGGTAACGAATCTCGACCCTCTCTTTTAAAATTTTTGAGCTATTTAATTTTTTTGTGTTTTTTGATTATGTGGAATCAAAAGACATATTTTTGCGTGACAATACATAGTGACATCTACCATTTGTGTGCATATGTGGGACCACGGCAGCCAGAAGGCTTCCCTCGTCATAGACGGAGGGGAAGAGGAGATGATATCATGGGTGTGGATGCGGAGCAGACGCTCCAGAGCATTCATACCAATTTTGTGAGGCTGACACACAGGGTTCCCATGGCGCAAGTCAAGGACTTGCCTGAGGCTATGTAGTGCCAGGTGGTGGATGTACCACGAGCATGGGTGCGATTATTTCGACGGCTAGCTAGAGCCGTAGTGACCTTCTATGATCACAACCCTCCTCCTCCTCCATAGGATTAGATACCTAGGATTGTATACATTTTGTACTACCGTGTATTATATGTTGGTGGCTTGAGAGCCCCAATTTTGTATCATGACACTATGTGTTACCACATTTTGGATGTTTATATAAAAAAAATTATGGTGATCGGTTTATTTATTTACATGTGTAAAAATTGTGTTTGTGATGAATTTATTGTCTATGAAACAAATGTCAATCTAACACGTAGTTAGTATATGAGTCAGCAACTTGATTATTAATTCTTATAATGTGTATGTATGTTATATTGTCAAATTGTCGTTCTAATAATCTCACACGTAAGAATATTCTTAATAACGTCATATCTCTAACATGGTACAAACCATTAATTTGTGACACTACTAACTCCGAATCAAGACGTACCTTAAGAGAGAGAATGCCATGTGAAATGGCATCCCGTAGAAGCTCAATAAAGACACTATATTCAGCAACATTGTTTGAATATGGTCGCAGACATACGCCTCCTGAAGACAGTACCTGACCCATAGGAGTATAAATCACCCAAGCAGCAGAGGCTGAGTGTTGAGTGTGACGACTCGCACCATCCGTGAATCCTATGTAGGTGGAAGATTCCATTGACATCTGCCAAAAAAAATGAAAACTACTCACAAACCCGATCACTATAATAAAAATACCTAACTATGCAAAAGTGTACAATAATATACAATAACCAGCCTTGACTGAAAATCATGCATAGTACTTCTTGAGATAGAGCCCATTTCTAGGCTCCACCAAGGTCGTTTCTTCATAATCCACTAACTCATAAGCACCCTTCTCTAACACATGTAAGGACCCCACCACATGGGATTGAATTTTCCTGCCCCCAAGGGTTCTTTCGGTTGATCCCACAAAAGGACCAAGTCTCCCTCACTAAACCTCCTTGGACGGATAGACTTATCGTACTGGACCTTTACGCGATGTTTATTGACTTCTAGAGCCACCAAGGCATCCCGACGTTGCTCATCAAGTTGCTCAAGGTGTACCAAACGCTCCTCCAATGGTGAAGTGTCTGGTAAGAGTTCTACAGCTAGCTTCAAAGAAGGAATCTCACATTCAACCGGAAATATCGACTCCACTCCATGTACAAGTTGATATGGAGAAAAACCCGTGGCAGTCTTAACAGCGGTTCTATATGCCCACAAAGCAGGATACAACATGATGTGCCAATTATTCTTGCTTTGTATGATGGTTCGTTGGAGAATGGATTTGAGTGATTTATTCACTACTTCTACCTGTCCATTTGCTTGAGGGTAGTAAGAGGAGGAATTCTCTTGCTTGTACCCTAACTTTGATGCCAACTCTTCCATCATACGATTCTGAAAGTGCGATCCATGGTTAGTGACAAGCTCTTTCGAAATTTCGAACCAAGTAATAATCTGGTTGAATACGAAGTGGGCAGCTGTCTCACCGTCGGATTTAACTGTAGGCATAGCCTCAGCCCATTTCGTGAAGTAATCAACAGCCACTATGATATGATGGTGCCCCCTAGCCGAAGCTGGGTTGCAATCCATAAAATCGAGCCCCCACTTAGTGAAGGGACCAGTGGTGATAATGGGATGTAACAGGGCAGGTTTTGAGCGCATATTACATGCAAACACATGGAAAGGGTGGCATCTCTTAACCGCATCTACACAATCCTTAAAGATTGATGGCCAGAAATAACCCGCTCTTAAGATCTTTTGAGCTGTAGAAAGCCTAGATAAATGACCACCAAACGCCCCTCCGTGGAAATCATTTAGCACTACCTCAGCCTCTTCATGAGTTAAACAACGTTGTAAAATGGAATCTACCCCACGGTGGTACAAAGTGTTATCCACTATGAGATAGTTCTTAGAGACGTGACGTAATCGTAGTTGTTCATCTCGTGAGAGGTGAGTAGGGATCTTCAATGTTTGTAAATAGATTATGATATCCCCATACCATGGGTCTAAAGTTGAGATTAAAAAGATGTGTTCATCAACAAACGTATCTTCACAAACCAACTCCTCGGCCTCGCTCGGGAAATCCGATATAAGCTCTGCAAAAATTAAAGACTTCTTAGATTTTGCCGAAACAAATTTGAGATCGAATTCTTGCAGAATGACAATTCATTTATTATATTTTCCCCCAATCATCCTTCAAGTGAGGACGAACTGAAACAGATTGACATGGGCTACAACCAAGGTCCGGTGAAAGAGAATATAATGTCTCAACCGCTGAACTGCATGTACGGTAGATAAATCAAGCTTCTCGACATGAGAATAACAAATCTCTACGTCAATAAGGTTCCAGCTCAGATAGTATATGACATGCTCTTGGAGCTCCTCATCCTCTTGAACCAAAACTATACCAATCGTCTCCATGGACGCGGCCACATAAATTATAAAATCACGGCTATAGTCTGGGGGACTAATCACCGAGGCCGATGCTAGGGCTCGCTTGAGTGCATCAAAGGACTCCTGGGCCCACTCATCCCAACAAAAGGTGGTGTCCTTCTTTAATAGACACATGAAGCCTCTAGTCAAATTGGAAAAATTGACAACAAATATTCGTAAGAAGTTTTCCATTCCTTGCAAACATTGAAGATGACGAATATTCTTCGGGGGAGACAACTGAAGTATTGCCTCAACCTTCAAAGGGTCGACTCTTATACCCTCTTTAGAAACGATGAATCCTAACAAACGACCCGACTTCACACAAAATATGCACTTATGAGGATTTAACCTAACCAAATAATGCCGACATCTTTCGAATACCAATCTCAAGTGATAGGGATGACACATTCTCATACGAGAATGAACAGCAAGGTCATCCAAAAATACTTCGATAATGGACTTGAGATCATGGAAGATCAAGATCATTTCCCGCTGAAATGTAGCTCCAGCATTTTTAAGGCTGAAAGGCATTTTTCGATATGCAAAAGTTCCCCAAGGACAAATAAATGCAGTCTTATGTTGGTCCTCAGGTTTAATTCGTATCTGATTATATCCGGAAAAGCCGTCCATAAAGGAAAAAACCCCGCTCCCCACACACTCATCCAAAATCTGATCAATAAATGGTGTGGGGAAATTGTCCTTACGACAGGAACAATTTAAATCACAGAAATTAGTACATATGTGGATCGCTCCCTGCTTCTTATCCACCGGAACAGGGTTTGAAACCCACTCCGTCAAGGAAATGAGATAGATAAAAATGGCTTTTAATAGTTTCTCTATCTCTACCTTAATCACGGGTGCTTAGCGTTGGGATAAGTCTTAATCTCATGCTCGACAATACGAGGGTCGATACCTAGAATTTCATCATAAGACCAAGCAAATATATCACGGAATTCCTTAAATAGCTCGGTGTATTCTTGAATCTTAGCATGGGAACATTCAGCCCCAATATAGACATTCTCAATCCTACCAGGATTGCGAGAGATATTGATAGGAATCGTTGAAGATATGTTTTCCATGTTTCCATCAGCCATCAGACCAGGAGAGCTTAATGGAACCATAGGACTACCAACTCTCTCACTAAGAACCACCCTAAAGTCCTCATGATCCAAGCGGTCAAGCTCGGGAAGAAAGTAAGATCTATGATGGAGTTCCTCCCATGGTGGCTCAACTCTTGACATAGCCTCAATAATAGCTTCATCTGAAGGGAACACCGTATCAAGGAAGTCGTGTGCGTGAGAAGACTGCACTGCCCATGACGGTAGCACATAAGGGTCCTTCTCCTCCGTCCATGAAGAGGAAGGACTAGGATCTGCAACACACATGAGATTAGCTTGATAAGCTATCATAGTTGCAGGCAATGGCACTTCCGTCACGGTGGGCTCACTCGGAGTACTCGGTGCAGGAAGAATCCAAGGATCTTCCATATGACTCGTGCGAAAAGACACCGATCTCATAGATGTTGAAGCCTCACCGAAACTAGACCCTATCATAAGGATCGGTGCAGGACAACTAAAGCTTCCCATGAGGGATGGATACATGCCTACACCCATACACCCACACTCCCAATTGCCGGATGAGAGTGTTCAACGATCGCGATTGAAGCTCCCGAAGATGCGGTAATAGACGGATTCTTGAATGTCGTTTGATCAATCATGACTATCTTCCCGTTAAATGGAAAGCATACAATGCCAAATAGGGAAGAAGCAACAGCTTTCATACTGTACATCCAATTCCTACCCAGCAAGAGACTGTAGTCAAGGGGCGCATCAACCACCTCGACCTCTATCGCAACGGTCTTCTTTCCCAAATGGACTTTAAGGGAAGGAAGGACGTCATGCGGCCTAAATGATCTCCCATTGAACGCAGTTAACATGGTCACTAATTTAGACAGCTCAGGGGAACCTAAACCCTTCCAACATGATAAAGACATCACAGAAGTGGCAGCGCCTTCGTCAATCATTGTGCACTTGACGGTCATATTAAGACATTCTACATGAATCAAAAGAGACACATAGTAAGGCAAGCGAGGCTGAAGTCCTGCGGTTTCAAATTTAATCACGGAGTAAGAATCATCATCATTCACACCAAGGGTAGAAAGCAACGCCTTCCTTTGCAAAGGACAACTCTGAAGCACTTCCAATGCAGACATCGCACAAGGAGTATGGCCCAAATATTCGACAACTGAATAGTTCTAGGAGACTCGGGCATTAGGATTGTGCCCCGAATGCTTAAGGACTCCATTAGGAATGCAAGGTGCAGCTTCAGGTATATCCATAGCTTTCTCAATACGCAAAGGGGACCCTGGTGGATTAGGTTCCTTTCCTGGGCTGGGTTGTGACGAACCATAGTCTTTCGCATGGGTCACAACTTTCGCAGCACGTACCATGTTAATGCAACCATGACCACTACCCTCTGGCGGATCTTGATCACCACTAGACTGGTCATGGGACCTCAAGTTCATATTTTGATTGTGAGGTAAAGAGTTAGTTAGCACAGCTGGGCCCTGTGCCAAGAATCTTGAGGCTTCATCGGTACGAGGGCACAAGTAAGTGAGGTGATCGTCCTTACATAACTTGCAAGGGAACTTAACCTTATGTTTAGCTTGCTTTTCCCCCCCAGCATTACGGCCATTCTTGTCATTATTATTAGCATTCTCATTCATATTCCCACCCTTACAATTATTCTTACCCTTTTTTCTATTCCATCCGGGCTGCTGGTTACCCTTCTGGTCCGACGATTACACTGAAAGTACACTCGCCGCTTGGGCTAGTTGAGACGAAGTCAAAGCTTGTCCCGAAGCAGATTGGTTGATTGACAATTGAGTCACTTGTTTTGCAACCGAATCCACAAGTTTTTCACTTGCACAACCAACAATGCCATCGGCATGTGGTCCAAGTTTGACTTTGGGGTCAAAACTAGAACGCGGAGCATTGGGAATAATCTCATATAACAAACCAGACTGAGCATAAATAAAGTCCATTTCCTGCGCCCTAAAAATCGCTTGTTCCTCATTCTAGACTCCGGATGTAGAAACATCCTTCGCTATATACGGCAATAACGACTTAAGGAACCATTCAAGGAGGAACTCTGGCGGTATAAAGGCTTTAATTAACCTCTTTCGTCTACGCCACTCTTGAATATGATCCGAGATATGTGTGGCTTTATCCTGCCGAAATTTTGACAAGAGTTCAATACTGACGTCATAACGCACTCGTAGCTGGAAGTGGTTAATAAAATTCATCGCTAGGTCATTGAACAAAGCGAATGTCCCCCTAGGTAGCTCTATATACCATTTCATGGTAGGCCCTGTAAGGGTGCATTGAAATAGCCGTAAATGAATGGAGTCCTGGTGTAAGGAATTTGAAGATCACCATAGGTGAAAGGTAGTGACATGTTCGCTCGGATCCTCTCCTGGTTTGCCCTCAAACTTAGGTATGTCCAAGGGAAGCTTAGTAGGGGCAGCCGACCAAGCTGAGTCATGAGCTACAGGATCATTTGTCAATCTCGACAAGTCAGGAAGATTCTACATCGCGAGGAAAGGGAGCCTAGGATGATGAGGTCGATGGACCGCTCCCTAATAGATCTGATTCACATAGGTCTGATTACCACCATGTACTTGGCCATAGTGCCCTCCTCTCGTTTGACCCATATAGGGTGGCATGGAAGCACCATAGTGTGGTGGACCTTGACTACTAGGAGCTACAAAGCCGTAATTTGGAGAGTAAGCAGGTTGTTGATACCCGTCCCCATGAGGTGAAGAACCCTGTCCATACTGCGTCCCATAATAGGGTCCATAAGTCATCGCATTAGATGTCCCATGAGACACTCCGTAAGTAGGAACATATGCTCCGGAAGTAGGAATATACATTCCAGAAGTAGGAATGTGACCTCTAGAAGTATGAGCATGACCTCCCGAAACAACGAGTGGTACATGAAGCTGAGACACAGCCGGTCTAGTAACTGCAGCACAGACATAACTGGCAACAACGTTTCGACCTAAAGGACCACGTGAATGAGGTGGAGGGTGGAAATTTGAAGAACTAGGGATAGAGGACGAAGGGATCTGTGTAATTATGTACGTACTATTCCCTATAGTCACTTGTCTTGGATCTGGTATCCTAATAGGATCACTAACCCTATACCTAGGAGGAATATGCGATGTAACTTCCACCACCAGGATGGAAGGTGCAATGTGACCAGTGCTCCCAAACCTCTCCGCATGGTAAGGAATGAGAGTGCCCCCAGGTATAGTGTTAGGCTCGAACTCTTATTTGACATGAAATTCCAAATCATGTGTGAGAAAACCAGACATACCATAACTACCATAACTAATGCTCGCAGGTTCAAAATGAGTCTCGACATCCTCAGAAATTCCATACCGATAATGCGTCAATGGGGAATCAACCCTAGAGTGAGTAGGTCTATCATGAAAGGCTCCTATCTCAGAAATCACAGGACCTAACTCAGCCAAGTCGGGTGAAGGATCGTAGGTAGGAGTAAACTCCCCATCTTCCACTTGAATAGGAGAAGGTGGTTCAGGAATACCTTCTATATGGTCTCCCATGGTGTGTGAATCAATGTGCAAAGTAGTCCGCCTGGACTGTCTAGGTCTCTCTCCCAAAGGAGGAGGAGATGTAGAAGGCGGAATTCCTGCTAAATGACGAGAATGGTGAGGAACCGCACTCGAATTCACAATGACTCAAAAAATAGAAAAGACTCTCTATTTACACAAACCCTAGGCAAGCTATCGTGCATAGAACAATCACTAATAAAATATAAATCCAAATGCAAGCAATCAAGGGCAGGATAAGTGAGCTCCCGAATGAAGCAGGTATGTCTCGCCTAGGAGAGGCTTGAGACTCCCATACACAACAAGCGGAGGTACGTAACCAATTATTGTGGCCCTCAGCTTCAATGTGTAAAGTGACTGTGTTGTCCGACCCCGACCTGGCTGGGACACCCGCAGAATAACCCCTGCAAAGTACCCCCTCGATATCCTAGGTAAGGCCACTAAGTTCACCTCACTATAATCAATGCTCAGGTGGACAGTCGTAGGTGGGATTGACCGTATGGGCAGGGTAGCAAAGCCCGAAACTCTCGAAAGAGCCCCCAGATACGAATACAATCCTGGAAATATCTCCGATGCTACTCAGTTATGACTAGGGGTCATCCCAATCAATAACCACTCACACTGCTTCGTGCTTAACTCCCTTTTGAGAGGAGGATCCTGAGAAACACTGGTTATACCAAGGATTTCACACACTCACCTGGACAGACACATACATGTTGTTGTTTAGTGGTCTTGGAGAATTTACTCACAATGAACTATTCCAAGACCCTAAAACCTAATCTTGTTGGTGCACCCTATAAAAGAAAAGAGTGTAGTTTATTTTAATTAAGCGTTGATTTTAATTGGCTTTATTACTCAAAAGAGGGATATGGCCGTGCAACTAATGGTGTTATGACACAACATGAAGTAAAATGCACACCTAACAATCAATGCAAATGCATTGTGTCCATGAAAACAGGGTATGCTACTACATGAAATGCACTTTTTTCCTTCAAATGATGAATGCAAGATTTCCTATATGAAATCCTAACTAATACTCCAAAGCAAATCTAGTGCAAGTACGATGCAAAATGCAAAATGCAATGCATGATGATAAGCAAATATTTTGGGATTTTTTGAAATAAAATGAGATACAAAAAGCAAAAGAATGATTCTACAACCCCCAGCCTCTACAAGCACACTCAAACAACACTCAAGCAAAGCACTAAGGTAAAATAAATCTAATGCACTAATCCCAAACAAAAAATCGAAAATGCCATGACAAGAACCTTGTTAAAAAAAAAAATAGCCTAAAAAAAACGTCTTTGGTCAGAAACAGAGGTATAAACAGACTCAGGCAGTGTCAAAGGAGACTCAACAATCATCAAACTTCACCCAGCAACCATTTAAATCCCACTAAAAGGAAAAACTAAGGGCATACACGACTGTTCACAATAAACCCGTGTGTATACGCGGGAAATGCAGAGAAACCCGTGTGTATACACGGCTGTGAGTTAAAAACTCGCGTACAGGAAGAAAGGTGCATAAAAATCAAGGAAAATAGACAAGCTGAGACAAACTTCACACCAATCAGACACTACCAGGCAAACATTCCCCCAGACCCGACACAGAAACAAGAGATAAAGAGCAATTCAAAGTCATTGAATGCCGATAGAAAACCCCCAAAGGACAACTACTAGGAACTCCCCAGTGGAGTCACCAATTCTGTTACGGAGAGAAATTCCTATGGCTTGGGGTACCACAACAGACAGCTTGACTCTAGAAATCAATCCTTTCCAATATGCAATAGAAAGTAAATGTCTAACACTAACTTGATCAGACCTCGTACCTTATTCCGGACGGTTGAAGTAGATCCCCGTTGAGCTTTCCAACTTTAGCTTGAATTGATAAATTACTTCCTCAACAACAAGTAAAGAATACAAGCATACTATATAGCATGGTGTTATATCTATTCTAGCATATATAATCAACAATGTATGAGCATTTGAAATCATCCCATGGATAAAATATTCATTCAAACACACATTATTGGACAGGAAAAGATATTTCTATTAATATAAATCAGAGATTACAATAGATACAACCTCTGTCGGCACGTCTACGAATCGGAGAAACTGAATCCCCCACTTGGGCCTCCACCACCCCATTCCTCCATCTCTCGATAGCAAGCTCACAAGCAAAATGCAAGCTTGGGAAGAACACAAAAGTGCTCCAAGGGACAAAGGGATTCAGACTCAAGCATAAGTTCCGGAAACAATTGTCTATAGTTTCTTTGCTCTCAATTCTCTCATATGCCTTCAATGTACCATAGATTTCCTTATATAGCTTTTTAAAGGGGTAATGAAAGGTCGAATCCGAGCGATCTCAAGGCATAGGGAAGGCCAGGAGTCAAGTGAGTCAGATCCATGTCAAGGAAAACTCCAAAAGGATTTGGATTTTGTACACATCTTGATGTACGCAGTTTTAGGGGTCAAACCCGCGTATATACGCAATTAAGGGTTTAAAAGTCGCGTGTATCATTTTTCACATGTTTTTAGGGATGGTCAAGGAAACATCAAAGGACAAAAAATGGTCCACAGGGTCTACGGAGTCTGCAAAGGGACAGGGGAAGGCCATACAAAGTGTGATTCACCTGGAGTGGTAAAATCAGCTATAATAGCGGCCCAATCTACTAATGATTTTTTATCAACAAACTAAAGCATAAACTGATCGGCATCAACAGTTAAAACTTTTCCCGTCGGAAGACTAATGCTCTAGGCTTCTACAACGGTGGGCACACAAACCACTATCGTCTTTCGATGGCCGATGATTTTGGGCCTTAGAGAAAAATTTTGAAATTTCTTTACTTTGTCGACTGTTGGAACATCTTCCTCTACGGAGTCAGCGGTTGGAGGCTCTATCCGTCAGAAGGATAGTCCTCTAGCTATCTTTAACGGCGACGCAAGATCATCTAATTCCTTCCGATTTTCATCGGCGATGCACACAAATAAAATGATCCGATGGCTGACGAAGTCAACAATTAGAAAATTTTTGAAAATTATGTGCCATCGGCAGTTGGAAGCTCTATCCGTTGGAAGGATAGTGGTCTAGCCATTTGCAATGGCGGCGCTCAACCAGCTAAGAATCGGTGATCCATCTGGATAAGTGTTCCGATGTGCCACTGGCCAAAACACTTAGGAAATTTTTTGAATTTTCCTCCTCTCTCTCGCATCGCATCGGCCATCAAATCAACCTTACGTCGGGTGGCCTTCCCACTAAATGCTCCGCTGCATTGGAAGAAATTGTCGCTAGGTTTTTCGATGACCCAACATTCTGGCACTTAGAAATTTTTTTGTGAAATTTTCTTCTCCTCACCCATTTTTCCTGGTTTCTGCTGGGTAGTAAGCAACCTGGCTCTATTAATTGTTTATCATGGCCCTCTTAGGCCCAAGTGCTGTAGCATAAGCTCTGTCACTACATCTTCACGGCCCATTCAGGCCCATGCTGCAACCTTTAGCTCTGATACCATACTGTAACGTCCCCGAACCTCCGATTGACGAAGAGGACGCTACTATCACCAAACATACGGGCATCTAGCCTCATGAACATGATCATACATAAAATGCTGAAATAAAATTCTTAAAACATAAAAAATGCTAAAATGCATAGTCATTCACATCACAGCGGAAGCAAACATACACTCAAGCATTCAACATGTTTATCATAGTTCATTAGCCATCAAATATAATTGCAGAGATGAAATAGACAAGGATACTTATCTCATAAAGAACTTGTTCGGCAACCAACTACGTCACTGCAATGTTCCACCCAACCATAGGCCACCGTGCTCATTAATATCTCAGCAACACTGCCACCCCTGAGCTGGGCATGATTCCCCAACGAACAAGGGACTAAGCAAGCTTACACATAGCCAAGGTACACAAGTCAGCCAAGCCCACGCAGCAGGGCTTATCAGGCTATCAAGGAGCTCGGAGAATATAAATGCTAAGCTGGTGAGCTCATGGAAGAGCTAAGGATGCCTACACCAAAGCTATCCTGATCTTTAAGACACCCACACACACCTGACACCAGGAATCAGTCCCTTCTCTGCTTCACAATCCCTCAAGCCCTGACTTCCCTTGCCAGTGCTCTTCTGGGGTTGTGGAGAAGAAAGACAGCCATCTAACCCTGTCTGTCTGGCTCCTAATCCCAGGTTTCTCAAGCATACCCAGCCTTCAATCCCACTCCACACAATCCAAAGAACAACCACTGCATGCATGCGGCAAAGCCAGCAATTACAACTTTGACAGGGGAAAATAGTCCTTGAGTTATTCTTGGCCCTATCGTGGCCAAAACAACACAATTGTAACCTACAGCAGCTCCAAAGCGTGGAGTAAAACACAACCAACACCACATAGGTGCTCACAGCAACCACCGATCAGGGAAGAAAAAAGCCACATTTCAACGATCAAGTAACAGGACATTACATTGTCTAGACACAGCCAGCAAACGTGGAAAAAAAAAGGTCCCTTCTCAACAATGAAGCCACGACACATTACATAGTCAGCAAAAAGGGGAAAATCCAGACCCCCACGTTGATAGGGAAAAACATCTGCGCAAACCACAATCGACAGGGGAAAACTTACACGGCCGGCATCATGCCTCTCAGGCTGCTCTTCAAGCTTGCCGCAGGAGAGCACAATCCCCCCTGTGCATGAGGTAAAATAGTACTCCTTTGTGAAAGGGGAAACTTACACAGAGCACCCATCGGTGAGAGAAGGAGAACCGAACCCCCTATCCATGGATCATGGATCCTTTAATTCAGCTCGGCATGAGGAAAACGAACGGTCGGCAATGGGGAGAGTGGACAGAAAAAAAATGGTTGGCATCCCAAATGGTGCGTGAGGAGACCACTCCCAGCTCGTGCGTGACTGAACCAGCTGTGGAGGTGCATGGGGAAAGCCTGCCACCCACCCCTACCCAGCATTAACTACCTCAACTAAAACAGGGGTTTAGGGTTTGAGACATGGCTTTTCCCCAATGGCTCCCACGGGTTAGACAATCCCCCCCTTAACCTTAGGAAATCATGCCCTTTTCATTTAACATTGCACCGTCGTAGCTGGCTGTAGGTTTATTTTAATTGATGTGCATATTTACATGATGCCAAACTCTAATGTGTCAGATAGCATGATATACCATAGGCAACGATCCCAATTGTCGAAACATACACCACCAAATCAATGGTGGGGATTTTTTCTTTAGCTCCACACCACGATTAATTACAAAATATACATCATGTATCTTTAAATGCAAACAGGGTCAAAACCGGGGCATTACAGGACTAAACGGTGCAATGAATAGATTCGTCTTAGATTGATAGGAAATCTAACTTGGACTCAAAGGTCATGTGTCCTTCTGAATGTGAGGAAGGTTGTCGAGGAGGACCTCGACGGTGACAATCTAAAGGCCCAAACTGAAAGGAGTTCCCCCTAAGTCATGAGGAAGAACGTGGTGGATCAATGGTGGCTTGTCATAGTAACTAGTAATGAAATTTTGGACCCTAGTTTAAAACGACTTCCTATTGGTTCACAAGTAGTCACTCGACCACCAATACTTCCAGGAGACAATGCTTTGGCTTTTTCCTCACAAGGGTGTATCTAGTCAATCAGAAGGGGTCGTTTCCCATTTCACTTAGCAATTCCTCTTGTTGGATAGCTACTTTGGGGTTCATGTAGTACTCCTCATAATGAGTTTTAGGGCAAATCCCAAGAATTTCCCACAATTGTTGCGGTAGAGACTTATGTACCAAACCAAAATATTATTAAGTAAATTGGTTACTTTTATGGTTTCGGTCAGGGTCATGAACCGAGTTTTGTTGGATTATTTGGTGTGAGTATGTGCACTTGTGTATGAATTTGTTACTTTTAATTTCAATTATGAAATAAGTAAATAACATTGGTTTCCCTGCAAGGAACAAGTAAAGAGCTTGAACCAAAATAGAGTTGAAAGGTAAAATTAAATCAAAACAAAGTGCAAGACAAATTGTAATAATGGATAATTGACTGCAAATTTTTTGAACCGATAGTGTGACTACCCCACTTTTGTATCCTTCAAATCAAAGAGGGACTGTTGGGATCTCATCAAAGTGGAAACAATTCCACCTGTAGATCCACAGGTGACACCACAAATTCTCGGTGCTCAACAAGGAGGATGTGAACGCAGTGAAACCCCCAATGATTTCTGCTCCCCGTAGCTTCCAAGATCACTTGTTTTTAATGGAAAAGAACAATAACAAAAATGGATTCCTATTACTAAGATTTATCAACCCCCCTTATTATCTCAGAAGACCCTGGAGGGTGATGACTAAGTAGAGGAGGAGGGGATAAATAAGAATGTTAATTTCCAGCTTTTAATAATGAAATACATAATTTAAAATTACAGAAACTAACTTAGAAACAAACAAATTGCATGTAACTTTCAACCAGTGGTGAATGGGTCGTTCAGACAGGAAAAACAGATGTAAAATAGATCAGAAATGGACAGGTTTCTTTTAACTGTTGGATAGAGGCAACTGGGTCACACAAATAGGCCACACAGTGGAAACTGGGTCGCCCATGTTGCAAAAAACAGCGTGACTGTGCCCTGGGAAGCAAGTTGTGGGTTTTAGTCAAAAAGGTGCGACTATGTCACGGTTTTCGGCCCGAAATGTGCGACTTGGGCCGGAACTAGAAAAAATTCAAAAAGTAAGCTGGCAGTGGCCGACAAGGGCAAGAATTGGTGTCATATAGACTCGTATCAGCCTCGTCGGGGTACAACCAAGGCCAGATGTGAAGACAAAAATACCTGCAAAACAAGGGATCCAGTGGGATCAACCAGTATGGTCGCAAAAACTGTAGTTGGGTTTTCACCCTAGCTATGTGCAAATGCACCTCCCTTCCATTAAAGGGACAAAAGGGTAGATTTCAAATGGAAACAAAAGCTACAATAAACAAAGAACATTAGTAACAATAAACAAATAAATGACGACTATGCTAAAACTTAAAATAAAAGCAAGAAAATTATACCCTTTGTTTGAAAATGGCGCACCGTGCCCTGATCTTTGGGTATGGGTCATCTCTCCACAAGGATAAAAGGTACGAAGGATGCATCAATGTACAGCATGGGGAATGGCGTGGCTATCAAATGATGGTTGGATGGTGTGAGTATTTTGAGAAGAGTGGGTTCCTAACATACTCACTAATTTGAATAATGAAAAAAGGGCATATGGATATTGTTCATGGGGACCTCCACCCTATTTTTATAATGTTTTTTTGGCCTTACCTCTCTTTTAGGGTTTTGGAACCCTATTTAGTATTTTAGCCCCTTTTTCTATGTTTTAGCTCTATTTTGGGTCTTTAACCCCTTTTATGGGTTTTTAAGCCTTTTTATGGGTTTCTAGGCCCTTTTTAATGTTTTTTGAGCTTTTTGAGAGAGCATAAGGTTAAACCATAGGTCTGGAGGTCAAAAATGAGGGAAAAATTATAGAGAAATGATGTTTGTATATAGTTTAGGCTATGTAGAGCTAGTTGAGCAATTTTTTACGTTAACAATCTCCCCCCTTGTCATCGATGGAAACCTAATAAAATAATCATGATCCCCTTATCTTCAAGGCTCCATGTCTTGTACTTATTTTACTATTTATCTCCCCCACTTTGATATCAACGAAAAAGGAATCCTCTTTATTTCAACATGTGACTCCCCCTATCAACAATTCTCCCCCTTTGATCATGCTAGCGTTTTTTTAAATATCCTTTGTGAGTTTGCTGAGGTCATCCTCCTGTGAATGTACTATAATTTCTTGTTGTAAATATTGAATCTTCTCTTATTTTTTGGTCCCTTTTCAATATAATTTATGGTACCTTTACATGCTCCCTGTCTCAATCATTAATTAGGATTGTAGGCTTGACCTCATATGTTACAAAGGATCCAAAATGAATGTACAAAACTGTTGGAAAATTAGAGATATCTCAAACTCTGTATCATTAGGACTATAGGATATGAGATATATGCTTATATCATTATGAGAAGATATTGATGCTTGAGACAATTATTGTTTATCCAACATTCCCATTATCTATAGCATGATTCTATTCATCATTGGAAATGTTTTATGTTCCTTTACCTTGTCATGGGTGAGTTTCAGATATGTTGTCTACAAATGGTCCTTAAGAAATGCAAAAACAACCCTTAAATACGTTCCAAATATATCCAAAAGAAAATCCACAAATTCCTTAAAATATTTGCTAGCACTTCCCTTGAACTTCAATGCCAAAGTAGCTCTCAAATATATAGATATATGTCTTGGAATATGTATCGCAAGGTTGTCCTCAAAACTTTCCTTAACCTTGCAATAGACTTTCCCTTGAACAATTATTAGGGATGTCCAAAATATTCCCTTTAGAAATTCGATTTCAAACAACCTTCAACTCAATCAACAACAACTGGCTTATTAAACTTAGCTTGGCAGGCATTTTGGCTAATTTGTGCGTATTTTTTTCTTGTGTGATACTTTGGCAGGAATTGGAGGACATTTTTTAGGTTGTTGCAAGCATAATTCTATGGTGTGCAAGCATTTTCAATGAGATTGCAAGCGTTTTTAGAGATACTGCAAGAATATTTTTATGTTTAGTGGATATTTCACTATCCTGCACAAATTTTTCATATTCTGCATCCATTTCTCAAGTTTGTGTGGGAATTTCTTAAGCTTTTGTGAGCATTTTTCATATTCTTCCTACATTTCTTCAATAGTGCGGGAATTTTAATAGGGTCTGTAGGCCTTTTAACCAGTCTGGCGGGAATTTCTCACTCCCTGCAAGCATTATTACTATGAATCACGACCATTTATTCAGGAGTATTGTAGGAATTTTCCAACGGATATTACAATCATTTTCAAAGTGCATTGCAGGCCTAGACATAACTTATAATTATAGCATCCAATGTGATAACATTATGTGTTTTAATTGCTATTGGAATTAGATGAAGGAGATTCAATACTTTGACATTCTGATTGTGCCATGTAATCATGCATTCCAAGAAGTGACCTTTGGTTTTATACCTTCCTGCAAATTCCATTTGATGAAACAATTCAATGCATCACTATTGCATTAATTATGTATACGACTTATAATGTTGAATCCCACTAGCATAGATCCATCTTAAAGGTGGCTCTACCAAGTGTCGAGAGGGATCAAATCTCTCAAGGTGCAAACCTTTTTCCCTCTATCGAATCCAATACTCACCCATTTTGTCGTTAAAATCACGTCTTCAACATAATATGTGTAGTCGAAAGGAAGGTTGCCATGGAATATCATGATACGGGATATCCCTGCACATTATTGCACACTTCCATAGATGATACGCGAAGGGGTATCACTTCATATATTTGATTGTGCAGGTAATATTTGTGGTAATTAATATCATGTTATTATGGTACTCCATTAATACTCTTATTACCTATGCAAATCAATTTGTTAACTGCCCAAATTAGTTCCATATCCCCACAAATTAATTGTTGCAGTGGATGGGTCATGCATTTATGCATATTTTTGTAGTCTATGGAAGAATACGAAATGATAATAGTGTTGCAGAGATCGAGGGGGAATGCAATGTTTTTATTAGGTCATTAATTATCAATATCCCCCAGGTATTAATCCATATTGTTGCAGTCTATGCATCCACTGAAAAATGATAATATTGTTGCAGTGAACTGGCAGGTAATATTTGTATCATATCATTAATTATCAATTATCAATTATCTGGATAGTTCAAGTATTATTTGCATTACATTGATATATTGTGTTTGCATTACAATGATATCTAGATAGCGCACGTATTATTTGCATTGCATAGTTGGTTGATATATTTTTCACTGCAACAAATGGAGAGCTGATATATTATTTGCACTTTTTTTAAATGGGCGCAAATGGAGAATATGTTTAAACCCCTTTAAACAACCCTAAATCTAGTTTCAACAGGATAGTAATGTTTGAATATGGTTATAATATTTGAATGATTTAATATTTATGGTTTTAAATATTAAGCGGTTATTACAAGAAATTAAAGAGAAAGGATTTAGATGGTATTTCGGTATTTTTGTATATGATGGTGATGAGTGAATGATAAGTGGTTGAGTAGTTAGTGTGATAGAGTTCCTTGAAAAGTGAAATTTGAGAACTCTAAGGTGAAGCATATTAATTATTGTGCATGACTTACAATAAAAAATAATATTTAAAATCAATAAATATTTTTAAAAGTTTGAAAAATCACCACAATACTACTACCTCTATCCAAAACAATGGTTAATGTGGTTTAGTTAGAATCTGGTTATCAAATTTAAACTACAGTAGTTGATTTTTTTTAGCTTTAAACTAATATTTTTAATGCCATGCAAGTTTTTAAAATGTTATAATGTGAAAATGACAATCTCTCAAAATTTTACCTATACATATAAAATTTTAATAAAAGCACAACCTTATTAATGACTTATAATGGTGATATGACAAAAAAGCAGTTGTTGTATTTATTGAAAAAGAAAACAACATTAAAATTTTCCAAAGCAAATAAATTTATGCATGAAACATAACTCAGTGTTTAAATTCAGCAATAACAGAGATAGAATTAAGAATAGATTTAAAAACAAATATTTTCTTAGTTAAAACAAATATTATGAAACCATAGTTTGTATAGTGTCTAACCATTTGAAACGTTCTTAAACCATATTATTATGGAGTAAGCTATCTACCGGACCATTTGCACCAGGGCCCGCGAACACGTTGTGAGTGATAGCTTATTCTGTTATCTTTCCGAAACCAGACCTGCCCAAGTTTGAAATCATTTAATGAATTTAGATTTAGATTTTTTAATCATGTTTAATAACTTAGAATTCACTAAATCAATCCCGCTTACTGCTGTAAATGAATTTCATGTATGATATCAATATGATAATAAACACTTGGAAAATGAATTTCATGTATGATATCAATATGATAATAGACACTTGATAGGCAAACTGGGTTATGTATTGTGCATAAGAGAAATCCAAGTAACACCTTGCATTAAACCGGAGATGTTAAGGTCGTCTATGATAACTTGAAGGATTTGTGAATTTCAAATCCTTCAAGTTATCATAACCCGGTTTGTCGATCAAGTGTCTATTATCATATCCATATTATAAATGAAATTCATTTACAACACTAAGAAGGGATGATTTAGTGAATTCTAAGTTATTAAACAGGATTGATTTAGTGAATTCTAAGTTATTAAATTCGAGATGGTTGCACATTGATTTAGAGAGCATATAGATTAAAAAATCTAATTCTAAATTGGTTAAACGATTTCAAAATTCGGTAGGTCTCGTTTCACGGAAAGGTAACGGAATACGCTATCACTCACAGCGTGTCTGTGGGCCCGATGCAAATGGTCGGGTAGATAGATTACTCCTATTATTATTATTACTGAACCATATTTGGTAAATGAATAATATGAAACCATATCAAACAAATATTAAACTTAAAAAGGAATATTAGATTTATAAAGTTGATTTAATATTAATTTTTTGAACTTAACACTTTAAGAGTTTTATGTTTTAAAATAAAGTTAAAACAAAGATTGTAGTCGATGCAAATTTATTTTTGTAAAATAATTAATAAGAACATAAATGAATAGATTCTAATTGTAATAATAGAGATTTAGTGGGGTTAATATTTCATTTTTAATTTGGGATAAGTGACATTATCAAATTAATCATGAACCAAAAGATAACAGTAATTGTGTTTAATATCGTGATATTTTTTTATCATAAAGAAAGTTTATGCAGTTTTTTTAAAGAAAAATTTTATGTGATTTAGTTAATTTTAAAATGAAAGAATAAGTGTGTTGAGAAATTATGAACCTCAATAGGTTTAATATATGAATTTATAATTGGCCCTATTTTTATTATGTTTTTTATATTTATTTTATTTTTATCAAGCCGACCATTTTTCTGTATATTCAAATTATTTTATTTTATTTTTTATTTTTATATGAGCTCATTATAAGCTAGGAAGGACTTACACACTCCCCAGTGAAAGTGTATGAAGGAAATATTAAACTTAAAGAAGAATATTAGATTTAAAAACTTGATTTAATATTAATTTTTAAAACTTAACACTATAAGTCTTTTATGTTTTAAAAGAAAGTTAAAACAAAGATTGTGGTTGATGCAAATTTTCTTTTGCTAAATAATTAATAAGAACATCAATGAATAGATTGCAATTGTAATAATATATTTTCCTTCGGTTAATATTTCATTTTTAATTTGAGTTAACAAAAATTATCACATTAATAATGAAGAAAAAGATAATAGTAATTGCTTTTAATACCGTGAGATTTCTTTAAAGAAAGTTTATGCAATCTATTATGTTTTGATATTTATTTTATTTTTATGAAGAGGACCAATTTTTTTGGTATATTCAAATTATTTTATTTTATTTTTTATTTTTATTTGAGCCCATTATAAGCACAGAAGGAGTTACACATTCCCCCCTACTGGGTTGTAGAATGAGCCTTTGGGAACAATGAAGCGAATATTAAACTTAAAGAAGAATATTAGATTTTAAAACGTGATTTAATATTTTTTTTTAAACTTAACACTATAAGACTTTTCTATTTTAAAAGAAAGTTAAAAGAAAGATTGTGGTTGATGCAAAATTCATTTTGCTAAATAATTAATAAAAACATCATTGAATAGATTGTAATTGTAATAATAAAATTTCCTTTTTTATGTGATTTAGTTAGTTTTAAAATGAAAGCTTAAGAGTGTTGAGGAAAAGTAAACCTCATCAGGCTTCATATATGAATTTATAATTTCCTCTATTCTTTTATTATGTTTTGATATTTATTTTATTTTAACAAGCCGACCCATTTTTTTGGTATATTCAAATTATTTTCTTTATTTTTATTTGAGCCGATTATAAGCACGGAAGGAGTTACATATCCCCTCCTATTGGGATATAGAATGTGCCTCTCGGCACAATGATATCATGTTTCACTTTATCCCTGCCACTGCATTTGTTAAAATAATTCCATTGCCTCCTTTCCCTTCCCTTCAATAAAATTTCAAATCTATCAACTAAAACTAAAGCTCCGCCTTGAAAAACAGTGCCACGTTTTTGTCTTACATTCCTCTACAACAACACCTTAAGAAGTGTGTCAATATTGTCCTTTGATGATCCAATAAGCCTTTATCAATACTGTTGTTTATCTCTTTATTCCAGGGTCAAATTCCTCGAATCTTTCTATGGCAACTTCCTCAAAGTTATTCTTCTTCTGCCCTAGTCTACCCTCTGAAATTTGAAAACATGAGATTCAAAAGAGATGATTGAGAGAATTATTTCTCAAATCTTCAATATGTGGATCTATATGTTTTGTCTTCGAAATTAAAAATATATTTGCTTCTAGTCACCATATTGCCTAGCTTCAGAATGATTGGATTCCTTTGATTCTCTGATTTCAATCTCTATGCTTTTCAGAATTTATCCTTCTTTTTCTTGGCAATAGTATTCTCTTCTTCAATTTGTGCCATTTGGGCTAACTAGCAATTTTCTTGTTTTCTCTTCCAAACTTTATTAGATTTCTTTGATCTCTTATAGTCCTAAGATTTATGACTAATGGTGTTGCACTTGTTGATTTTGTACCTAGAAAAGTGTTACCTGGTGACTTTGTGCCTAAGTCACTAAAAGGGGAAAAGTGACATGACCCTTGAATTAATTATATGATATGTGTAATCAATTCACCTTAGAGTCTGTTATAGCTTATTTTACCACACAAGGTTGATCACATATTTATGGCCTTTCCCGTCCCTCTACAGACTCTTTAGACCCCATGGACTGATATTATACTTTGATGTTTCCAAGTTCATCCCTTAATACACCCGTTTATTGTTGTACACGACTTTTAATCCCATACTCGCGTGTACACACGAATTTTGACCTCAAACTCACGTACATTAGGATGTGTGCATAAATCCAAATATTTTTGGAATTTTCCTTCATGTGTGTCCAAACCACTTGACTTTTGGCCTTCCATATGCCTCGAAATCGCTCAGATTCGACCCTCCATTACCCCTTTAGAGTGCTATATAAGGAACCCCTTGGATACAATGAAGAGGAGGAATTGAAGAGCAAGGAAACTATAGTCCATTATTGCCATATATTGCATATTCTTGAGTCTGCATCCCTTTGTCCCTGTCGAGCACTTTGTGTTCTTCCCGAGCTTGAATTTTCTTGTGATATTTATATCAAGAGATGGAGGATTGAGGTGGTGGAGGCCCAGGTGGAGGACTCGGTTTCTCCGGTTCGCAGACGTGGCTACAGAGGTTGTCACTTGTGTAATCTCTCATTTGATTAATAGAAATATATTTTCCTGTTCAATAATGTGGATTTGAATTAATATTGAATCCGTGGATATGTCTAATTGCTTATACATTGTTTATTATATAGGCTAGAGTAGATATAACACCGTATTATATAGCATGCGTGTCTTGTTTGCTGTTGTTGAGACCAAATTGTTAGCGCAAGCGAGATTGGAAAAAGCTCAACGGGGATCTACTTCAACCGTCCGAAATAAGGTATGATTCGAGATCCCTTAGAGTTAGATGTTTGGTTTCTCTTGCATATTGGGAAGGGATTGATTTCTCGTGTCTAGTTGTCTGTTGTGGTACACCCCAAGCCATAGGAAATTTCTCTCCGTAACAGAATTGGCGACCATACGGGGCAGGTTCCTAGTTGTTTCTCTTTAGGGGTTTTTGGTATTCAATGTACTTGAATTGCTCTAATTTCTCTATTTCTGTGTCACGTTTAGGCGCATGTTTTCCCAGTAGAGTCCTGAAGGAGTAAATTTTGTCTTAGCTTGTCTGTTTGCCCTATTTTTTTTCTTCCTTTTTCTTCCTATATGCAGGTTTAGCTTTCATAGTCACGTATACATGCGGTTTTTCCTTGAACAGTCGCGTATGTACGTCGGTTTATTGAGAACAGTCGCATATGCCTTGATTCTGAGCCTTAGTGGGAGGATTAAGTGTTGTTGGGTGAGTTTGGATGATTGTTGATTCTTCTTGGATGCTTTTGGAGTTTGTATACATCCTCTGTTTCTGACCAAAGACTATTTTTAGTTTCATTTTTTCGAAATGTTCTTGTCATTCATTTTCTACTTTTTATTTTGAGATTAGCGCATTAGGTCTCTTTTACCTTGGTGCTTTGCTTAGCTGTTGTTTGTGAGTGGTTGTAGATTCTAAGGGTTGTAGAGTCATCTTTTTTCTTTCATATCTCATTTAATTCAAAAATACAACAATATTTTTCTTTTTGCATAGTTATGCATTGCTTGAATTTTACATTGGCACGGTACTTGCATTAGGTTTGCTTGGAGATTTATAGTCATATTTTGATATAGGAATGATTGCACTTACATTTGAAGGAAAATTTTTGCACTTCATGTAGTAGCATACCCTATTTTTCATTCTACACATTGCATTTGCATTGCTTGTTAGGTGTGCATTTTACTTCATGTTGTGTCATAACACCATAAGTTGCACGACCATTACCCTTTGAGTAATCACAGCCAAATAAAATCAACACTTAATAAAATGTATTACACTCTTTTTCTTTTTAGGGTGCATCAACAAGATTAGGTTTTAGGGTCTTGGAATAGTTCATTGTGAGGCAATTCTCCAATACCACTAAACAAAACAATTAGGTGTCTATCCAAGTGAGAGTGTGAAACCCTTGGTATAATTAGTGTTTCTCAGGACACTCCTATTACACGGGAGTTAAGCACAATGCAGTGCACATGATTGTGATTGGGATTACCCCTAGTCACATTCTGTGAGCACCGGAGATATTTCCAGGATTGTATTCATATTTGGGGTCTTTTGAGGTATTGACTGGTGCACCCCTAGGGTCCCAATTGTGCTTTAAGGCTTCGGGATTTGCTACCCTGCCCATACAGTCGATATCTCCTGCGACTGTCCGCCTGAGAATTAGTTATATTAAGGTGACCTTAGTTTCCTTACCTAGGTTATCAAGTGGGTATTTGCAGAGGTTATTCTACATGTGTCCTAGCCATGTAGGGCTCGGACATCATAGTCGCTATATGAATTGAAGCTGAGGGCCACTATAATTGGTTAAAAACCTCCACTTGTTGTGTATGGGAGTCTCAAGCCTTTCCTAGGCAAGACATACCTGCTTCATTTGGGAGCTCACTTATCCTACCCTTGGTTTGCTTATTGTTTGGATTTATATTTTTCTTAGGTGTATTCTCTGTGCACGCTAGTCTGCTTAGGGTTGCGTAGATAGATCAAGTCTTTTATTTTTGTTAAGTCATTATGGATCCAGGTGCGGCTCCCCATCGCTCTCATTGTTTAGGAATTCTTCCACCTTCTACTTCTCCTCCTCCCTTGGGAGAGAGAGCCAAGCACTCCGAGAAGACTATCCATCACTTTGATTCAAACAGAGATCTCACCATCATTCATCATGGGTCTGAGGTCCCAGAGCTTCCTCCTTCCCCACCTCCAGCGGTGGAAATTGAAACTTCAAGCACATATGGAACTCTGCATGAGTTTGGTCCTTATGGGGATGGACCATCACAAGACTATTTATCACAGTTTCATGATTACATTAGCTCCAACCCCCGGTATTGGTTATACTATCCGGGTGAAGAGACTCACCATGCACCCACTAGCACTGGCCACATTAGATATGGCATGCCTGACATTCCCGATACCAGTCTGGTACCTCATTTCAAATCGGTTGGTGACCATGGTACTGCGCCTGGGGTTACTTCCATTCCTTTCCATGTGGAGAGGTTTGGTAATAGTAGTCACATTGCACTAGCCACTCCAGCAGTGGAAATTCCTTCACACACATAGCCCCGACTTAGCACTAGTGTTCCTCTTTAGGGACCTCAGCTGAGACATGTGAATATTGGGGGTACAAGCTATATTCCTTCACATGTTCCATCGTCTTCTCAACTTGTTCCTTCAAATTCCTTTTTTACGCATCCTCTTCCTAACTCTAGTGTTCCTTTGGGTCAGGTTTCTACTGTAAGCCATGTCCATCATAAGTCTGCTAACACCATAGTGTCACAAGCCCAAGTACCTCCTTACGTGTCAGCGGGTTATATACCTACCTATGGAACATCTTATGGAACATCTCGTGCACCATCTTGTTGTCCATCCCTAACACCATAGTGTCACAAGCCCAAGTACCTCCTTACGTGTCAGCGGGTTATATACCTACCTATGGAACATCTTATGGAACATCTCGTGCACCATCTTGTTGTCCATCCTATGGAGCTTCCCATGGACCTTCTTATGGACTGTATTATAGACAAAACTATCAACCGTATGGGTACGGGTATCAAAAACCCATTTACTCTTCTAACTATAGCTTTGTAGCACCTCATACTCAAGGTACTCCGCATTAAAATGCTTCCATGCAAACCTTCATGGGTCATATGGGAGGAGGTTATTATCCCACTGGCCAAGGCCATGGTGTGTATAGCAATCAGCCTTATCCAAACCAGCCCTATCAGGGAGCATGGAATCGACTGGCTCAACCTAGGCTCCCTTTCCTTGCGACCTTGAACCTACCTGATTTGTTGAGATTGACGAATGATCCCGTGTCTCATGATCTGGCATGGACGATAGTCCTTACCAAGATTTCTTCAGACATTCCCAAGTTTGAAGGTAAGGCTGGTGAAGATCCTGGTGAGCATGTCACAACCTTCCACCTTTGGTGCTCTTCTAATTCCTTAACAGATGATTTCGTCTGTTTGAGGCTATTTCAACGCACCCTCAAGGGTCCTGCGGAGAAATGGTATATAGAGTTACCGAGGGGGGCTATACTACATTTGATGACCTTGCCATGACTTTTATTAATCATTTCTAGCTATGTGTATGTTACAACGTTGGTACCGAACTCTTGTTGACCTTCCAACAAGACAAAGCATGCATATTTCAGATCATATTCAAGAGTGGCATAGATGGAAATGATTAATTAAATCCTTTATACCACTAGAGTTTCTTCTAGAGTGGTTCCTCAAGTCATTGTTACCTTATATCGCGAAGGATGTTTCCACATCTAGATTTCAGAATGAGGACCAAGATATTTTTAGGGCTCAAGAGTTGGATTTGATCTATGCTCAGTCCGGACTCTTGTTGAGATTATCCTGAATGCTCCAAGATCCAATTTCGACCCCAAGATTAAACCTGGGCCACATGCCGATGGTATTGCTGGCTCCACAAGTACCAAACCTGCAGACTCAGTTATGAAACAAGTGAGCCAGTCATCGCTTAACGAGTTAAACCTGGGCCACACGCCGATGGTATTGTTGGCTCCACAAGTACCAAACCTGCAGAATCAGTTATGAAACAAGTGAGCCTACGTCGGGACAATCTATAGCTTCGTCTCATCCTACCCAATCGGCAAGTGTGATTTTAGTGAAAACGTCGAACCCGAAAGGAAACCAGCAGCCTGGAAGGAATAAAAAGAAAAGAAAAAATAATCGTAAGGGTGGGAACAAAAATGAAAATGGTAATAATAATGACAAGAACATGAACAATGTTGGGGGGGACAAGCAGCCTAAGCATAAGGTGAAGTTTCCTTATAAGTTGTGTAAGGACGATCACCTCACTCACTTGTGCCCTCGTATGAAGGATGCCTTGAAGTTCCTAGCACAGGGCCCAGCTATGTTTACAAATCCTTTACCTAATAATCAAAATATGAACTCAAGGACCGTTGATCTTGGTTGTGCATCTGGCGGAACTCAAAACCCGACGGAGGCCGCTAGTGGTCACGGTTGCATCAACATGGTGAATGATACAAATGTTGTGATTCATGTGAAAGACTATGGTTCGTCACAATCTGACCTTGGGAAAGAACCTGCTCCATCTGAGAGCTCTTTGTGAATTGAAAATCCTACGGATAAGCCTGTAGCTCCACCTAGCATTCCTAAGGGAGTCTTGAAGCTCTCGAGGAACAATCCTAATACTCGAGCCACCAAAAAATATTCAATTGTTCATTATTTGGGCCAGAATCCTTGTGTGATGTCTACATTAGAAGTGCTTCAGACTTTTCCTTTGCAGAGAAAGGAATTGTTGTCTACTCTTGGGGTTGGTGATGATAGCTCTTCTTCCATGATCAAATTTGAAACTAATGGAATCCAGCCTCACTTGCCTTAATACCGGTCTCTTTTGATTCATGTAGAGTGTCTCAACAACACCATCATGCGTACTGTTAGTGATGAAGGCGCTGTCACTTCCATGATGTCTTTGGCTTGTTGGAAGGGCTTAGGTTCTCCCATGTTGTCTCAGCGTATGCCAACATGTTGACTACTTTCGATGGAAGATCGTTTCGGCTGCACGTTATACTTCCTTCTATAGAGGTCCAATTGGGAGGGAAGACTGTCGCGATTGAGGTCGAGGTGGTTGATGCACCCCTTGACTACAATCTTTTGTTGGGTAGGAACTGGATGTACAATATGCAAGATCTAGTCTCTTCTCCATTCCGAGTGGTTTGTTTTCCATTGAATGGGAAGATCGTTACTATTGATAAAAAAATATTTCCAAAATCTGGGTGTAAACACATCATCAGGAGCTTCTATCCTGACTAGCAATCATTCTTAGCCGAGAACTGAAAATGTGGGTGTGGGTATGTATCCTTCTCTTATGGGAACCTTTAGTTGTCCTACGCCCATTCTTATGATTGGGCCTANTCTATCCTGATTAGCAATCATTCTTAGCCGAGAACTGAAAATGTGGGTGTGGGTATGTATCCTTCTCTTATGGGAACCTTTAGTTGTCCTACGCCCATTCTTATGATTGGGCCTAGTCTTGGTGGGGCTTCATCCTCATCGAATTATGTATCCTTTCACACTTCTCATATGGAGGATCCTTAGATTCTTCCTTCACCGAGTACACCTGTCGAGACAAAGTGTCATTTCCTGCAACATTGGTGGTGTATCAAGAGAATCTTGATCATGTTGTAGAGCCTAGTCCTTCCTATTTGCGGATGGAGGAGGAGGACCCTTATGTGCTTCTTGCATGGGCAATAGAGTCATCTCACTCTCAAGACTGCCTTGATGATCTTTTTTCGTCAGATGAAGCTATTCTTGAGGCCATGTCTGGACTTGAACAACCTTGGGAAGAGTTGCACCATAGATCGTATTTCCTTCCTAAGCTTGATCATTTAGAGTGTGATGAATTTAGAGCGATTATAAGCGAGAAATTTGGTAGCCCCGTGGTCCCATTAAGCTCTCCTAGTCAGATTGCTGAAGGGAACATGGCTAACCTATCACCAACGATTCCCATCAACATTTCTTGTGATCTTGGTAAAACTGAGAACGTTAACATTGGGGCGGATTATTCCCCCAATGAGATTAAAGAGTATACCAAAAATTTTAAGTATTTCATGATGTTTTTGCTTGGTCATACGAAGAAATGCTAGGTACAGACCCTCGTATTGTCAAACATGAAAGAAAAACCTATCCAGATGCAAAACCAGTTCGACAACATTTGTGTGCTGTGAATTCAAGGAAAGCACCTGCCATTAAAGTAGAGATAGAGAAACTGCTCAAATATGGTTTTATCTATCTCGTTCCCTTGACAGAGTGGGTTTCAAATCCTGTTCTGGTCAATAAGAAGCAGGGAGCGATCCGAATATGTATTGATTTTCATGATTTAAATCAAACCTGTCCTAAAGATAATTTCCCTACACCGTTTATTGATCAAATTTTGGATGAGTGTGCGGGAAGTGAGGTATTTTCTTTTATGGATGGATTTTTTGGATATAATCAGATAAAAATTAAACCCGAGGATCAACACAATACTACATTTATTTGTCCTTTGGGAACTTTTGCATATCGGAAGATTCCCTTCGGCCTTAAAAACACTGGAGCTACATTTTAGCGGGCCATGACCTTGATCTTTCATGATCTTAAAGCGATAATTGAAGTATATGATCTAGTTGCTCACTCGTGTTTGAGAGTGCGTCATCCTTATCATTTGTGATTAGTGTTCGAAAGATGTCGTCATTATCAAGTTCGTTTAAATCCTCATTGTTAGCACTAAATTTATTTTTGTCGGAATTGGTCTTATTGCCTTCAAAATTTTAAGTTTTCATGGGTGATTGAGTTGGTTTCCAAAGTTTTCTCATTAAGTTATTTCCAAGTTGGCAAAGAAGAGAAGTTAAAGGAATTTTAGATAAAAAGAGAAATAAATTTTTCACAAGTGGGGCAAAAAGTTTTATTAACTTTTGAATGAAATTTATAAAATGGGTTTTATAAAGTTATTATTTTATTTATATTCAAACTTATATAGTTTTGGATATTTTTTCCAAAGTCAAAAAGCGGCCTCTTATTCACCAAACCAAGTCTTAATGAAGGTTTAAGCGCTAAACAAGATTTATTACATTTATTAAGGTATAATCAAACCACTAGCACATATAATAATCCAATGGCTAATGTAAAAAGTGAAAACTCATCAACAAGTATTAGTGTTTCCGGAGAGTAAAGTTGTGAGGTGGTTAAATTGGAAAGGTGGTAGCGGAATTTAAACCACTTTCCACTTGGTAACTTTTGGTGAATTCCGTGGAGAAAAATGGTTTAAGAAAAACAACTCAGTGAAGGCTCCGAAATAGACCATTATGTAAAGTTGGCTTGGTTTTTAAAATAATTATTTCATTTGTGTGCTGTGCACCAAAGGAAGGAGACAGTCTGCCATATTTCCAACGTCAACTTTTACATGTTTACAGTCAGAGGGAAAATAGTGAAGATAAAGAATCTGATCAAGGATATGGAAATTGATTTTAATAGAGAAAGAAAAGGAAGCCACCACTCAACAATGCAGAAGGGAAGCCCAAAAAGAACATCAGCCCAGAAGTGTTGCAGAAATATATATAGTGAGAGCATTCATGAAGGTATTGGTATGTGTTTAAAGTCTTACAAACAGAATTTACAGTGGGGAGTGTGCCAAAGCTTGGGATTATTCAAGTGTTTGGAGACACTATTAACAAATATGGCTATCTTGATCAATAAATTCATGGAATTTCTCTTACAATAGATGATCTTACAAGGATAGATGCTATATGATCTTTATTTATGAATTACAGTTAAACAATTCAAGGTTTAGAAGCAACATTGCATATATTTTTTTCTTCTGAAAATGACTGTTTTAGTCATTTTATTCAACGACCAGTTCCCAGCAAAAAAAGAAGAATTTTCAAAACCTGAAAGAGGTTTTTTCATCATAACATTATTATCTACAGTAACCTCTCTCAATTTTTACCCAGGTGCTACATATTCGGAGCAGCAAAGTCATCTTTAGAGGGAAAATGTTCAGATGTCAAAATGACTGTTCTAGTCATCAAATTAAAATAATTGTTTACATCAAATGAAAATGAATTTTGAGAAACTGGGAGAGAATTGTCTTCAAAACATACCTATCCACAATAACCTCTTTCCGTTTTCACACAGGTGCTATGGTTTAGCAGCAACAAAGTCAGTTGTACAGGCCATTTTTCATGTTTTCCAAAGGAATATTTCAGCCATCAAATTCAAAGAATTTTTTTGGAAAAATGGAATTTAATTTTACAAAAATGAGAGAGGTTTTTATTCCTAACAGGCCTATAATCAAAAACCTCCTTCATTTTTTACACAGTAATCACAGGTTAGGAGAATTTAAAATATCTTCACAAGTCATTTTCCAGAAATCTATAATTTTATTATCTGAGTCATCAGTTTCAAAGACAGATTCCGAGGAGCTTGAGATGATTTTAGAGAAATGAAGAAATGGGTTTTGTCGGGAACATGTCCAATTACAAAATACTTTCCTAGATTTCACACAGCTATCACCATTAGAGATATGCAGAAGAAACATTTTTGTAACTGTTTTCTATTTTTAGAGTTCAATTAGGTTTTGAATTCAAAGTTAGGTAAAGATTATTCTTATATAAATTAAAATGTAATTGATAGTTAAGAGGGAGGATTTTCAAGAGCGGAGAGGCTGTACATTGTAATGGCTTCACGTTTTCAGTAAATGAATGAAATTTGCAGAGGAGGAATATAAAATCTTTTTTATGTCAAAGATTCTTGTGCCATCTTTTTCTTCAGTAAGTAATTTATTTGTGTGACTGTTTATCCTGTTTTCCACTCCATTTTGTATTTGCTTTCATGCTTGAGAATTAGTTTTTATGGGCTAGAATTCATCCTGCATGCTCTAGGTCCATTGTTCAATCATTTTCAAAATATTTTCTTCTAAAGTCTTGCAGAATTCACCCTAGTTAAGTGCTATGTTTGATGGAATGTCTCCCTTTGTCTACTAATCAACCTGCTAATACCTCAAGACTAAGGAAATGGTGCCTACCTTGCCTCTGTTCATAAACTTTCAAAACCCTACCTCTTGCAACCTATTTCAGATCTGATTATTGAATCCATTGCCCAATGGTCTCCTCCATGACCGTCCTACCAAGTCTTTTAAAACAAACTTGTCCTATTTGTCCCATTAGAAATCTGACCTTCTGATTGTCTCTGATTGAATATCTTGAGTATAAAAACTTTGTAAATAGTGAGAGATCCCTCTCTGACTGTATTAGGTCAGAAATACATTCTAAAGTGGTTTTTGTTGTTACCTTGGGATCTACCTTTCACAACCTGGGTACATTCTGAGTGTTAACACTCATAAGTGCAACTTTTTCATGAAGGTTCGTCGTTTACTAGGATTCATCATGTCTAAGGAGGGTATTAGAGTTGATCCCTTGAAGGTTGAGGCAATACTTCAATTTTCTCCCCCACGCAACATTCGACATCTTCAATGTTTACAAGGTATGGAGAATTTCTTGCGAAGGTTCGTGGTCAATTTTTCCAACTTGACGAAAGGCTTCATGCATCTATTGAAGAAGGACACCACTTTTTACTGGGGTGAGCGAGCCCAAGTGCCTTTTGATGCTCTTAAGAAAGCCTTGGAAATGGCCCCCATGCTTAGTCCACCAGACTATAGCCATGACTTTTTTATTTATGTGGCCGCGTCTCAGGAGACGGTTGGTATGATATTGGTTCAAGAAAATGAGGAGCTCCATGATCATGTAATATATTATTCGATCCAAAACCTTATTGATGCAGAACTTTGAGAAGATAGCCTTAGCCACCATCCATGCAGTTCAACGTTTGAGACATTACATTCTTGTTCGCCAAACTTTGGTCATAGCTCACATCAATCCATTTCAATTCATCCTCACTAGAAGGATTGTTGGGTGAAAGTATAATAAATGGATTATGATATATCAAGAGTTTGATCTTGAGTTCGTCTCAGTGAAATCGAAGAAATCATTAATCTTTGTTAAGCTCATATCAGATTTCCCAAATTTGGATGAAGAGGAGGTTTATGAGGATTCTTTTGTTGATGAGCATATATTCCTCATCTCAACTGTGGACCCTTAGTACGGAGATATTATCATGTATTTGCTGACATTGAAGGTCCCTACTCACCTCTCACGAGATGAGTGGTGACGACTACGTCACGTAGCGAAGAACTACCTCATATTGGATGATACTTTGTACTGTCGTGGGGTTGGTTCCATTTTACGTCATTTTTTAACTCATGATGAGGTTGAGGTCATGCTTAATGATTACCACGGAGAGGTTTGTGGTGGTCATTTATCTGGTCTTTCTACAACCCAAAAAATATTAAGAGTGGGATATTTTGGCTGTCCATATTTAAAGATTGCATTAATGTAGTCAAGAAGTGNAGGTGTGTGGTGGTCATTTATCTGGTCTTTCTACAACCCAAAAAATATTAAGAGTGGGATATTTTGGCTGTCCATATTTAAAGATTGCATTAATGTAGTCAAGAAGTGCCACCCTTGCTAGGTGTTTGCACGTAATATGCACTTGCGTCCCGCCCCTTTGCATCTTATTGTCATCATCGGTCCCTTCACCAAGTGGGGGCTTGATTTTATGGATTGCAACCCATCTTCGGCTAGGGGGCACCATCATATTATTGTGGCTATCGATTACTTCATGAAATGGGCAGAGGCTATTCCCATAGTTAAATTCGATGGTGAAACAGCCACACATTTCGTATTTAACCAGATTATCACCTAGTTTGGCATTCCGAGAGAGATTGTCACTGACCATGGAAGACACTTTCAGAACAAAATGATGGAAGATTTGGCTTCCAAGTTAGGATATAAGCAAGAGAACTCATCTTCTTATTACCCTCAAGCGAATGGACAGGTTGAAGCAGTGAACAAGTCACTTAAGTCCATTCTCTAGTGAACCATCGCACAGGGAAAGAATAATTAGCATATCATGCTGTATCCTTCTTTGTGGGCCTATAGCACTATGGTCAAGACTACCACCAGTTTTTCTCCCTATCAGCTTGTGCATGGGGTGGAGTCAGTATTACCGATTGAATGCAAAATCGCTTCTTTGAAGCTAGTTGTGGAGCTTTTACCAGAGACTTCCGCATTGGAAGAGCTTTTGGTCCACTTAGAGCAGCTTGATGAGCAATGTCAATATGTTTTAGTGGCTCTTGAGGTTAACAAGCATCGTGTTAAGGTCCAGTACGATAATTCTGTCCGTCCTAGGAGGTTTAGTGAAGGCGACTTAGTTCTTTTTTGGGCTCAAGCTAAGGAACCCTTAGGGGAAGGAAATTTTGATCCTATGTGGCATGGTCCTTACGTGGTTAAGCATGTCTTAGAGAAAGGTTCCTATGAGCTGGTTGATTATGAAGTACAACCTTGGCAGAACCTAGAAATGGGCTCTATCTCAAAAAATACTATGCATGATCTTCAGCTAGGGCTGATTTTTGTATATTATTGTACAGTTTTGCATTGCATAGTTAGGTTTTCTTATGGTGATTGAGTTTGTTGATTAGCTTTCGTTTGTTATGGAAGATGTCAATGGAGTCTTCCATTTACATAGGATTCATTGATGGTTCTAGCCACCACACTCAAAACTCAGCTTCGACTGCTTGGGTGATCTATACTCCTATGGTTCAAGTATTGTCTTCAGGAGGCGTGTTTTTACGACCTTCGTCAAACAATGTTGCTGAATATAGTGTCGTCATTGAGTTATTGCGGGATGGCATTTCACATGGTGTTATTTCTCTTGAGTTATGTCTTGATTCGTAGTTAGTGGTTACACAACTTAATGGCTTGTATCATATTAGGGATCTGAAATTATTACGAAGATTCTTACCCGTTAGATTGCTAGAACGACAATTTGAGAGTATAACATACATTCATGTTCCAAGAAATTTTAATCAAGTTGTTGATTCATATAATAACTATGTACTAGATTGGAATTTGTTTCATAGACCATAAGCATTTCACAAACACATTTTACACATGTAAATAGAATAATAATCAATCATCATAAATATTTTTCATTAAATTCAAAAAAGGCGACATCATAATACATAAGTGTCATATACAAAATTGGGGCTTCTGAGCCACCAAAATATACTACATGGTCATACAAAAAATATACACCCAGGTCTCTAAGCCTGAGGTGGAGGAGGGTGCTAATCATGGTAGCACACCATGACTCTACCTAGCCGGCGAAACAATCAAACCCATGCTCGTGGTACCCCAACCACCTGACGCTGCATGGCCTCAAAAAAGTCCTCGACTTGCGTCATGGGTACTCTCTATGTCAATCAAACAAATTTCGTGTGAATTATATGGAGTGTTCGCTCTACGTCCGCACCCATGATCTCATCACCTCTTCCCCTCCATCAATGAAGAGGAAATCCATCTGGCCGTCGTGGACCTACATCTACATATACATGACAGAGTATCACTATGTGTCGTCACACCAAAAACATGTATTTTGATTTCATATATAAAAAAACACAAAAAATTAAATAATTTAGAAATGAAAAGTGGGTTTGGGATTCGTTACCTATGTCTCCATAAGCCGCTCCTAGTGGTAGGGGCATGCTTGGGTCTCCATGGAAGTCAATCCCTTCATAGGGATAGTCCTCTATGGCGATGATCTGTCTCTGCCACCATGGAAAGAACTCTGTTGGGTAGGGGTTAGCCACCCTTCCACCTCCTAATCTGTGCATGACATTGGCCCAACGTCGTTGAGCCAGATCCCATAATCGATGTGTAGCAATGTCTAATCTAGGGCTTATCCCTGGCACCCGATCAAAAATGAATGTGCGTAGTATGTTTCCAAACTCAAAGTTCCACACCCTCCCCATCTTGCAGTCACTGAGTTGTTGTTTTATGTTTCTCAACAATGTAGTACTCCAGTCATATATTATGGGTCGCATGCACTCTACTGCATAGAACATCAGTGGCCTTGAGGACTGGTGGAGTGATGCCAAACCTGTGATCCTGCCTAATTCCAATAGTATGGATTTCAGCCCCAGGTTCTGAACCGAGTTTGTCAGGTTTTGACTCCCAGCCTTATATGTATCAGGAAGGCAGTACACATATTTTTAGTCCTCTATAGTCAACCCGCCTCCTGGCCCACGAGATCGGAGGTTCACCACCTCCCCTCGTCGAGACAAACCTGTGATGAAATATATGTCCTCAACCTCAATGCTGAGTGACATCCCATCTATCTGAAAGGTCTCAGACTCTGGATCCATGTAATCTCGAGCAGCTGGAGTAGTCTTGGCTTTGCCCTCATGCTTCCAAGGCACCAAAAATTGTATAGACCACATTACTGTAATGTTTGTTGAGCCATGAGGTCAACCTGAAAAAAATTCCTCAACATCACCATGTTCCCTCTCTCTCCACTCTAGCACCATCCTACACAGAAATAACAAATTTTGATCATTATTTGCCCATAAAAACCATGTTCGCAGTCCTATACATGATTGTCTGCAAAACATCCACGTATGTACGCAGATTTCATGGAATTTTTATGTATGGTCAACCCTATACCAAGAAAAATGCCCGATATCCGCGTGGGCCGAAACGCCCAAGTTGGGATGGGCTAAAAAAATAATTTGGCCGTGAAAATTTAAAAATTTTACATGAAAATGAAAGAGAGGGGCAAGGGAATTTACCTGGATCAAACTCGGAGTGATTCCGTCGAACAATGCTCCCAGAATTGGCTTCTGAAGTTCTAGACTCAAATGCACTATGGTGGGTGAAAATTCAAAATGGTATGAAAATTTTTAATTTTTCACTATTTTATAGAAAATGTTTGAAATTTTTACCCACTTTCTATAGTCTGTTACTGTTGCTGACCATTTTGGAATGTTTGAACTCATTTGATGTTGTAGGAGCCCATTTTGAGTGCGGTTTGACTATGTCTTCGACCTGTTCGTACCTATTTCAAGTATTATGTCTAAACTAGCATATAGGTTAGGATTTCACATCCGCTTTCATCTTGCATAGCCTTATGACCATTTCATATTAACCCAAGGTATGAACCCATTTCATTTTTCACAGAACCTTCTTGTTGCTTTTAGAAGTGACATTATGTGAATGGTAGAGCTTTCCCATACATGGGCACCCTAGTTCGACCTGTATTGCATTTGGTTCCCATGTCGACATTTCTCTTTTAGGGTGTGGGAGTCCTTTGTATAGTACTGCCATGTCTTTGATAAAGAGCCTCATACTCCTCTTGAACATTATGCTGGCCATTTCCTCAAGACTCCCTTGTATATGTCAAGTTGTAATTGCATTATCGTGATTTTTTCCTTCCTTATTAAGCCTTATGTCGACTTCATGACTTTGAATATCAGCCATATATCCCAAGCTTGTCTCTTGTCTATCCAAGCAGATCCTTTTTACATATCTTTTGCAGCTTGATTCCCCATTTTTTACCGAGAGGGGACCTTCCCCCGAGTGTCATTATCCTGCACATATTCCTTGCATTAAGCATAGGTATGTTTCACTACTTGGAACTAGTTTGCTTGCCCCTTGAAACTCTTCTCCTCCTAGATTTGTAACTATAAATCACTTTTATTCTTTTTCAAGCTTTTCAAAATATCTGAAAAAAGTCCAAAAAAATAAAAAACCAAAAATCCAGACAGGAAAATATGTTATCTTTGGCAGCAGTCAAGTCATGTCGCCTTTGAACAGAGCATTGTATATCAGATCCATTGGTTGGGTTATTAGTTTGAATTTNAATCCGGACAGGAAAATATGTTATCTTTGGCAGCAGTCAAGTCATGTCGCCTTTGAACAGAGCATTGTATATCAGATCCATTGGTTGGGTTATTAGTTTGAATTTAGAAGTTGTACTCGTTACTCTGATTTTATCTCCACCAATTGGTTAAGCTTCTAGTCCCTATGGAGCCTCAATTGATGCCTCTTGTGTCACAGAGATGTCCTAGTTTGCATATCAAGTCCATGTTGCCCACGTTCAATCACCATTTTCCTATATGATATTGTTCGAAGGAAGTTGAATCCTGAGTCAGCCATTCCTCGGTTGTCTTGACTTTTCATGTCATCCATTCCTGATACTATTACTGGTTCATGCACATCTTGTTTGATTTCTTCCAAATTATACAGCGTTGTTGAGTACCTCGTGTTGGTTGATGGGGGATGCCTTAATTCCCTCTTTCCAGCGAATTCCATCCCATCGACTTTGGATCATTTATTCTAGGATAGAAGTCTAGATTCATTTGAGTTCCTTAAGAATTACAGTCATCAGTGGTAGGTTCTCTCACCATCGACAGTTTTGGGAATACATCAATGTCCCCTGATCAATGGATTCTTCCAATTTTTCGACCTCAACACATGTATTCACACTTGTTAGATTG
>LPNX011183010.1:0-21185 GCA_001517045.1 Pseudotsuga menziesii
ACATAAACAAAACCCTAAACCCTAGTTTAAATTGAGTTTTTCTCTTGAGATTGTGTTGGCTTGTTCCCCTAGCCTTAGGAACAATTTCTGGCACAAACACCCTCCACTGGTGAGTCCGAGTCATGATCAAGACCTGTGAAGCCAAGTTTTAATGGGATCCCATGTCGGAGAGACGAGCATCTAATTTTTAAGTGGCCCGTCTCGTGACAGTGGCTGCACCTAAACGAAATGTTCAAATAATCAATTCTTTGGGTGATAACTGAGGTGCCACAATTGATTTCAATCTCTGGTAGGAGTCCTTTTGAGACGTCCAATTCAACCAAAACCCTAGCCATTCTCTTGTCAAATAAGAGGTGGAAATCTTTTTCCAGCGCTACAAATCTTCCAAGTGTATTTGCAATACCAATCAGGAAGTGATGCAGGAGCATCCGGCTAACCATTTCAAATTCCAAGTTCAATGTTAGATCAGGCCAGGAAGGGGTATCCACATATTGAGTTAATAGTCCCTAGACTAGTACATTGTAAATAACCTATGTTTTTATGAAATTTCTAGATAGTGATGAGTCATTCTGCTTAGTCATAGTATGTTAGAGCGGTAGGAATAATGGTGGGTCGTGACTCCCTGCGAGGAGATCAACCGCTGAACTGTTTGTTTGGACAACGACGTTTTTTCTTCTGCGTGGTAGTGTCTGTTACATAACTGACTCAAAGGGGGAAGCAACAACTTAGGATAAATAGCTAAGTTTGAGAAGTAGTAGGGGTTCTACTTTTCAGGGTGAGGATTGCAAATTTGCAAAGGGAAGAACAGACTGCGTCTGTGTCTATTTGTAAATGGGTTGCAGAGACTGAAAGAGAGCCATTTGTGTGTGTTTCTTTCTTTTATTGTTTAATAGAAAGATTAGCAATGTGTGTTGCAATATTATTAACTTAGATGTATGCGTTGTTGCGAATGGTGCCGTTGTGCAGAGCCGACTATGGCAGTTTTCTAAACATCGACGTGTTTTCATGAAACTGTTGGTTCAAATTCCAAATTGATGCTTGAATGACCTAAAGTATAGGTAGATGCATACATAGAGGTGCTAGGTTGATAAATCATGCAGGCTAAAGGTTGGATTGATCGACCTTTGATTAATCTGCACCCAAATCCAATTTTTCTGCCCTAACGAGTTTTGCAGAAAACGAACGGCGGAGATCGAGGCCATGGAGGAAAATCCAAGGGTGGGGAAAATTTGCAGAAAAGGATTTGCTGGCGGAAGGTTGCCGAGGAGTAACTTTGGGAAAATCGGAATCCCGCATCCTGCAATCCGATTTCGAGGAGGTCGTTTCAGAACGAAATTTTTGGGGGAACAACTTTTGGAAGTCGGCATCCCGCAACCCGATTTCGGTAAGGCCGTTGCAGAGCACGACTTTGGGTGTTTTGAGATCCCGCATCCCGGAACCCAACATTGGAAACTCTGTTGCGAAAACAGAGTTGCGGGAAGGAAATTTTAGCATAGAATTTGGCGGTTAAGCTAAATTTGGTGATCCTGCCAAGTGTAGGACCCTGAAGATCATGGAGGTGTAGGAATATATTAAACCCACTCACAACTTAGGATAAAATAATTAATCATTATTTGATTAATTATTTACCCACTAGCTTAATTAGTTGGCATCCACTTGCACCTTAAAGTCAATGCATGCCATCTATATCCTAGGAATGATTTATTTCTGATTCTGGGTTGATCCAGAATTAGTATACAGGACTTTACAGCAGATTCTGCTTTTTCCTGCTTTTCTATGGATAAGATAAAAGCTAGTCAACTAGGAAACTGGGAGCTTTTGTTTCCCACCCATCCTCCATTAGTTTTTCTCCATTTTCTAGGATTATCATGTTATTTCCATCTCCTTGACAATTCAATCATGCTTTTGCCAACTCATGAGGTCCTTGATAGATTTAGCAAGTGCTTTATCCACCTATGAGGGTTTGCTATATTTTGGTAACTCAGCCTTTTTGAGCTTTATGAGTTGTTTCCATACAATTCGACTTTCCTATGAAGGATGTACTATTTATGTACACTATTATTCATAATTATTCAATGGAATGATACACACCAATATTCATCTCTTCATTCATGTGATTCAGTCTCTTTTCTTCTCTCTTATTTTCCTGTGTATGCTTGTGAGAATTCTTAGTAGCAAGATCTATTTTCTGTGCTTCTTCTTAGCATCATTGCACATAGCATTGATCTATTATTTCTACATGGTATTAGAGCTACAAGGTTGATCAAGTTCTATAGAGTTGAGGAGCGCTTCCAGTCTCCTATCCCTCTCTGAAGAAGAGCTTGTCTAGTTTACAAGATTTTCTCCTAGTTTGTTTTGCAGGTTGCAGAGAGTATCTACTAGAGCATATCAAAAACTTCAATATGGATTCAAAAGCTCCTCTACTATCTCCTTTCAACTATGTTGATTGGAAGCCAAAGATGAGTGCATACTTGAAGAGGCAATGTCTCTTTGATGTCTCCAATGGTGCATTGAGTGAACCTGAGTCTTATGAAGAGAAGATTGATTGGCTAAATAATTGTGATAGAGCTTATGGAATTATGTGTTTGGGAATGTCTCCAAATATATATCATCTCATAGATTCTACTGAATTTCCATTTGAGCTTTGGAAAATTTTGGACAAAACTTTTGGTTTGCAGGAAATTGAAGATGAAGCATGGAGCGAACCTAGCATCTCCTCTTGTTCTCTTTCTCAAGATTTCTTGGCCTCTAAATTCTCTGATGAAGTTGATCATAATGAAGAAGTTTCTCATACAGTTCATGTTGCTACTGCCCTCTTTCATTCGAATGCTTCCTCCTTCAATGAAGAAGCAAATATTGAAGAGCCATCTTTTTCTGTGTCTCTTGAAGGTGATTTTTCTTCTTGTGATACTATTGATGAAAAAGAAGTAACATATGGAGCTGCTGCTGATATTTATTATGATCCTATAACCCATTCATTGTTCTCTCAATATCCTATCTTAGATTCTGAGATCTATGTGCCAGATTCTTTACACCTCTTGCATACCTCTCTCATTGATGGTGCGCAACCCAGTGACTTACAAGATGTTTGCTTAGCCACATCAAGCCTTATTTGTGTCATACCACTTACCTTACTTGATCTCATGTGCTTCAGCATATCCTCCCTTGTTCTTGGCATCAATACTCAAAGCCTTCTTGAAGATTGTGAACATCTCATTCTTTCCTCCTTTCATACAGAGGATTCATTACCAATGTATTCCCATGAATCTATTGATATGCTTATATGTGATCCTTTGGATTCTGATTTAGAAGCATATTTGCAGGTTGATACACATATAATACCACCATCCATACCATCTACCATACCTCTGAATAATCCAAAGACTATATAAATCCCAAGCTCACTAGTTGATTCCTCATTGGTCTCTTATGCAGTGATATTTATCTTACATGATTTGAAGTCTTTCCTAAATTTCAGTGGTTGGTTATCCATGACCTTAGTCATATATGGATTGATATTAAACATGTTTGGATCTATTCTAAACACGTATGGTTCAGATCTTATGCCCATCCATCATTCAGATTTTTACACCTATCAGTTTTCCCCAGTTGCTCATAATTATCTTAGTCTAGCCCTATATCCTCATGGAGCCATTGAAGCCTTTGTCCTTGCTTTTCCATATGATAATATTTCTGATATATCAGAGTTTTATCAACCTCATATCAGATCTATACAGGTGCTACATCAGATTGGAAGATTGACATGTGATTCACATCACAATTTTGCAGCTATTCAGGGAATTGGGTGTGAAATAAATTGCCTTATTTTTTGTACTCTTTGGAAAGGAGTATGTACAGATCTCTTTTCCATTTCAGATTATGTTTTCAGATTAGAGTTTGATAGCAGCAAGAAGCATTCAGATAATTCTCCTACTTCATCAGTTGATGAGATACAAGGAGTCTCTCCTCTTCCTTCTTGTAGGTTCTACACTCCAGCGCATGATCATGGAGTTCATGATTTCTTCAACAAGTCCTTCATCCAGAAGTAGTTCAGTCAGCTCATTAAAGTGAAGATGAAGATATGTTGAAGACATATTTCAAATTTTGTGCCTTGTCCTATCTTGAGGGAGGATTTTCCCCATGTGGTTTTGCCTCTTTCCTCACTTTTATGGACATAATAATTGTTAAAGGCTGACCATAGCCTTGTTGCTAGGCCCTATATGCATCTATATGCATCTATATTTTTTGTCATACCATCATAAAGTCAGACTTATAGGGGGGTGTAGGAATATATTAAACCCACTCACAACTTAGAATAAAATAATTAATCATTATTTGATTAATTATTGACCCACTAGCTTAATTAGTTGGCATCCACTTGCACCTTAAAGTCAATGCATGCCATCTATATCCTAGGAATGATTTATTTTTGATTCTGGGTTGATCCAGAATTAGTATACAGGACTTTACAGCAGATTCTGTTTTTTCTGCTTTTTCCTGCTTTTCTATGGATAAGATAAAAGCTAGTCAACTAGGAAACTGGGAGCTTTTGTTTCCAACCCATCCTCCATTAGTTTTTCTCCATTTTCTAGGATTAGCATGTTATTTCCATCTCCTTGACAACTCACTCATACTTTTTCCAACTCGTGAGGTCCTTGATAGATTTGCTTTATCCACCTATGGGGGTTTGCTATATTTTGGTAAGTCAGCCTTTTTGAGCTTTATGAGTTGTTTCCATAAAATTCGACTTTCCTATGAAGGATGTACTATTTATGTACACTATTATTCATAATTATTCAATGGAAGGATACACACCAATATTCATCTCTTCATTCATGTGATTCAGTCTCTTTTCTTCTCTCTTATTTTCCTGTGTATGCTTGTGAGAATTCTTAGTAGCAAGATCTATTTCCTGTGCTTCTTCTTAGCATCATTGCACATAGCATTGATCTATTATTTCTACAGGAGGTGCTCGTTGGGTTGGTTTTGGTCCTAGCCCCCCTGCACCATTTTTGGTAGCAAAGCATAAGGTTGAGTATTGTCTTTTATTTCTAAATGTTGTGGAATTGTTAGTGTTAAGGATTGGATTAGTTTTTCTTGAAAAAAAAATCGAGATAGTGTTTACTCCTGATTGCTAACAGATTCATAAAAGAAAATATATTACTAACGGTAAGGTTTTGTCAGGAAGTGACTTGTTGTGCCAGGAGATGGAACTCAGAATTGGGAGAGATCGAGGCAGGCGAGGAAGACCTATTGGCAATGCAGATCTGAGAGAGGATATCAAAAATATGAGGGCAAGACTGGACGTCTTAGAGACTGGTAGACATCATGACCACACTGGAGACACAAGTGATGAGGAGGTCTTCAAAGAGGAGGAGGAGACAACTGCTGAAACTCCTGAGGTAAAAATATTGAAATCAATATTTGGTGCAAGTTCAAGTTCGAAGGCTGATGTACCATTTTATAGTGGGAACTTGGATCCAAAGGAACTAATTGATTGGATAAGTGCTATGAATAAGCATTTTGATTATGCTGAGGTAAAGGAAGACAGGCAAGTAAGATTTGTTGTCACAAAGTTGAGAGGGCACGTGTCCTTATGGTGGGATGGTGTGCAAGAGGAGAGGATCTTGAAACACAAAGCCAAGATCAATAGCTGGAGCAGAATGACAACTAAGTTAAAAGGTAAATTTCTTCCTAAAGATTACACATTGATTTTGTTTAGGAAAATGCAAAATCTTAGTAAGAAATCAATGACGATTAGGGAGTATACTGAGGAATTCTATAAGGTGAATATCAGATTTGGACATATAGAAGATACACCTCAGAGAGTAGGTAGGTATGTCAATGGTTTGATATCTGATATACAAGATGAATTGAGTTTGTTGTCATTAAGGTCTGTTGAAGAAGCATATCAAGTTTCTTTGAAGGCTAAGGAGAAGCTAATGAGGAGGCAAAGTCAGAAAGAAAAGGTAAGAGGCTCTGGAGGAAATGAACAACAGCAAAATGGTGAAGCTAGCGGTTCAAAATAGCAACGGAAGCCTGACCGAAATAATGAGAACAGAAGTGGCTAAAATGCTTCAAGAGGAAGAGGCAGAAGAAGAGGTGGAACAGTGAGATGTTACACATGTTGACAGCTCGGTCACATGTCATGGGACTGTCTAGAAAATGTTACCAGATGAGGAGAAGCACAAGTAGTACAAGCTGAAGCTGAAGCTCCACAAGAATTAGAGGAGGTTGTGGCCTATCCTGAAGAAGGTGAAGTCTTATTGATGAGGAAAATAATTGAGGAGCCAATCCAAAGGAGGATCCTGTTTAAGTCAGTTTGCAAAGTTGAAGGTAAACGCTGCAAATTAATTGTTGATAGTGATAGTACTGATAATTTGGTGTCTACATAGATGGTGGACAAACTAAATTTGAGGAAGACAGTACATCCATAACCCTACAGAGTTGCATGGCTGCAGAAAGGTCATCAAGTTCTTGTGAAAGAACAATTCCAGGTAAAGTTTCGGATTGGAAGCTATCAGGATGAAGTAAGATGTGAAATTATTGAGATGGATGCTTGTCATATTTTATTAGGTAGACCTTGGCAGTTTGACAGGGAAGCAGTGCATGAAGGCAAGATGAATGTGTACTCCTTCAAAATGAATGGGAAGAAGCATAGTTTTCATCCACTCAAGGGTAAGCAAGAAGAGGATAATAATCAGTTGTTGATTATGACTGATAAGAAAATTGTGAATGATTGGAAAGCTGAGGCAATTGATAATGAGGTTGAATTAACTAACATGGTGTGCAGTGGTTGGCTGAAGGGAAAAACAAACCAGCAAGAAATGTCCAATTGCAAGTATGGCATTGATAGAGGAAGCACAGTATGAAGTTAATAAAAACAATGGGAAGTGTATGGTTACTGAGGTTACCAAGGATGGTGATGTAACAGTAACAAGCAAAGGAGAGGGAGGGCAAAGAATCAAAGAAGAGAATTCTTGGACACCAATAATCATTATGCTAATAAATTTTCGGTTTACTGTTGTAACAGGAAGACTGAATTGTTTATATGCAAGTAGAGGAGAACCAATTGACAACTTTTTTGCAGGGCAAAGAAAAGAAGAACTGGAATGCTCAAAGAAGTCTGAACACATGATGGAAGAACCAGAGAACTAGTTACAAACACAGTACTGAAAAAAATGGTTGAAGAGGAAAAAGGTTGGACCTTGCAGTACACTCAGGAAATTCTCAGCAAATGCTAATGAGCTAGAGATGCCTACCGGAATGCATGTGACACAGCCATTGAAATTTCGAGCCATTATGTATAGTAAAGTGACCAAAAGTACGAGGAAGAAGGACCATCCGGAGGATTTAGTCAAATCGAAGAAGCGACCACTAGAAGTTTCTACGTGAATGAGTTCTATAGAATTAAAAACCAAGGGTTACACTGTAACTAAACTAATCAACACGGGTTCATAATTTTTCACCCTTGCAAGTCTTATGCAAGAGCATCCGGCTAACCATTTTAAATTCCAAGTTCAATGTTAGATCAAGACAGGAAGGGGTCTCCACATTTTGAGTTAATAGTCCCTAAACTATTACATTGTAAATAACCTATGTTTTTATGAAATTTCTAGATAGTGAGGAGTCATTCTGCTTAGTCATAGTCTGTTAGAGAAATAGGAATAATGCAGGTCATGACTCCCTGCATTGAGATCAACCGCTGAGTTGTTTGTTTGGACAACGACATTTTTCCTTATGCGTGGTAGTGTCTGTTACAGAACCGACTCAAAGGGGGAAGCAACATCTTAGGATAAATAGCTAAGTTTGAGAAGTTGTAGGGGTTCTGCTTTTCAAAGTGAGGATTGCAAATTTGCAGAGGGAAGAACAGACTACGTCTGTGTCACATGCCCCAATTTTGCAAAAAAAATAATATTATCATATTTGATTTTATTTCAAGACAATATGTTAAATTTTATGTTAAGTTGTAATTGATGACTCAATAGAGTCAAGGATGTTGAATGTAATTATGAATATTTTAATTATAAATGAATAAAAAATGGAGACAACAGCTTGGGAGAGCTGTTAAAAAGAGTGTTTACTGGTCAAGTTGGTGGAGGAGACTTGGTGGAGAGCAAATAGAGAAGTGGCAGCATCCTCAAACACTTCCAATGTTGCAGGTGGCAACCTCCCTACATTTGGGGTCATGATCCCCCAAGAAAGTGGGATCAGAGCAGGTGGCTCAATTAATGACAACTAACCCAAAAAGACCTAGGCAATCTTAATAAAAATGCCCATTGAAGAGAGCTGAGGTTGCTCATTCCAAGAAGAGAACCATTTAGGTGAATGTACTTCAGAGGATTTCATTGGGAAGGGAATTTGTGGAATGTGTTTCAGGGGTAAACTGCAGAAAGTGATCTAGTACAGCTTTTCAGCTGAAGGATCTTGCTACTGAGTGCAGAGTTAGTACTGAGTCAATGGACTAGTATTTTGTTGCTTTCTCCACCAGTTCTCAGCCAAGGAGACCAGGAACAGGCTCGGGGGTCCTGAGAAGACGCTGTTTGAGCACTCTCTAGGAGTTGGTAGGGAGGAACGGCCTCCCAACGCTGTTGTTGTCCAGCTTAATCAGGTTCTGCAGTCTTTCAATTTTATTGTGTTAAATGTTCAAATATTAGTCTGAATGATTATTGAATGTTAAATGTTTAGTTGTGATTTGATAAGAGTTAGTAATTTTTTAGTATTTGAGAAACTGATTCTGAAATTGATGAAAAATAATCCTAACCTATTTTTTTCCACATCCGGAGTGGACCAAACCGTATTCCAGCACAGGCAGTGTATTTAAATAGATTATAGATATGTTAGAAAACTGAAATGAACTGATGTATTATGCAGTAACCTATTTCTGTATGTAGTTGTTATCAGAGAAGATCAATATCCTGTTAGTTAAGTTTATTGTTTAACCAAAGTGTTGTTGTAAGAATGCTAGAAAAGAACTAGCCAAATACTTTACATATAGCAGGTTATAAGATTAACAAGTTATTACTTTCATGCAGTACTTTGTTTTGTAAGTTATACTATTAACCTGTAACAGAGGCAGAAGAAATAACTTAATTATTGCATTTATTTTATTCTGCGAAGGAAAGAATAAGTCTGATATACATAGTTTATTACTGTTCATAATAACTAACTATATCTGCAAATGTTCATACTTCAAGTAGGTTATTACTAGCTTAATTAAATTCTATAGATAAATTAAATACAAAGATGAAGAACATCTAAACAAAGAACTTTAATAAACCTATCTATATTTTATTTTAATAAAAACAATTAGAATACGTTGATAGATAATATTTAATAAATGTTAAATTATAAAAGGACTAAATTCTTTTTCATTAATTTAAACAAAAAGTACAGGGTCGAGACCCTAAAATAACAACTATATTATAAGTAACAATCATTTAAATAATGATCAGAGTTTTTGGATTAATTATTATCCAACAACTAAATTATTGAAATTTTAATAGTCCTGTAAAGACAGTAAAGAAACAACCACAGTAAAATAACTGGAAGAGTTCATTATTCATTGTAAAACATTAAATAAATCAAATAAAGTTAAGTAATTAAAAACTTAATAAACAAATTGAAGAATTTTTACACAAGAGTCACCTACAGGTAACCCTAGCTCAAATATTTGATCCTGTAAGTAAATAATCATAACATGACAGTATAACATTCATAAAAACTAGTAACACTATTATAAACGCAGAGTAAACAATTTACAACAAAATTTCTATCACACCAGCGAATAAGGGTAAAACCCTAGATTACAAAATCATCTTAAAAGTATAAAGATAATCTGAATTCGAGTTCAAAAAGGAAGAACTCTAGGCTTTAAACTAAACTGTGTATGTCTTGACAGGCCGCAAAAACTATAAACATAACATTGTATAAAACAAGTAAACAACATTCACAGGTCATGGCTTGAGCCGGAGTACCCTACTAGAAGCAAGGGTTTAGCAAGAACCAAATAAGAAATCTGAAGAGCAGTAACCCAAGAAGGGTAACAACTAGGTCGTAACCTATCAACCGGAAACTATCCCTTAAGGACTGCACAAGCAGGGTACACCATTTGTTAACCAGGGCTTACCCGTAGCCAAAGTGCTGGATCCTTCCTTAAAGTATCGTTGCCACGAGATGAGCGAACTGTCACCTGCAAGCAGTAAACCTAAGTTAATTAAAATATGTTCCAGAACTGTAAACCGAAATAAAATTCAATTTAAGAGTTTTTAAGAGTTACAGTACCTAAAAGTGAAGGTTATGGAACCATGAAGGAACAGCAGCACCACCACCAACGAAAAAAGAATCCAAGTCTTCATTCATGCAGCGACAGAGGAACTGGAGACTCATGTACAAGCCACTGAAACCAGTAGTAAGAAAGAGGTATGGGCAACGACCAAGCAAGAATCAGACAACGAAGCTGAAGCTGTCACCAACAATGCAAGGCATGGAAATGAGACTCTCAAACCCTACGACAATGGCACTGTTGTAACCGAAGCAAGCAAATTATATAAACTATCTCTACAAGGGAAAGCCACAGAAGAAACAAACAAGGAGCCTCTTGCAGGCCGTAAACCTTATGCCACGACTCTCTACAAGCCTTGCAGAGATAAGACATAGTTCACATAAAGAGTTTTAGAACGGATAATGTAGACTAAAATCAATTTAATCCAGAACTCGGAGCATAGCTAGCAACAGCAAGGTAGCATGGCCGCCATGGAAAGGGTTGCAGAGCGGCCCGAAGGCCTGAGAACTACGGAGGGAAATAACCAAGAGTAGGGTTACGACGAGTCTTATAATTCCAACACTTGGCCAAGAGAAGACCACGTGGTCACTAAATTTTTTTAACCATGCAATGGGTTGACGCAATAGTTACCTGCATTACAATGATAAACAATAATTTGGATCATGGAGCACGTTGCATATAAACCCTATTATTACCTTTTATTCGATTACACCGTATATTGTATGGTATGATAGTTAGTACCGAAAAAATAAAACACATGTTACACTATACGTTGACCTAGCAACCGGTGTCACCTCGTCAACTTTAGTTTATTTCGAATTGATTCAGGCATAGAAATTTATATCATTGTCAACCATATGTCCAGTATATCGTAGCATCGATATTACATTATGGATACTGATAAACTTTGTTTTAACCTTGACTTTGGTTCGCATAGCAATCATGTGTTATGGGAGATGCCAAGTAAAAAGGTTATATGATCACTTAACCACTATAGTTTTCTACGTGTAGAAACATTATAATCTATGCATGACTAATCTTGTTTCTAACAACAAATTAAGCCTGTGACTTTTGTTGCACAGCATAATATTAAGTAAAAACATGAACTCTATTTTATACTAGTTTATAACTTGAAATTAATTATAAACTTGTATGTCTATAAACCATATAGTTTATGCATGTTATAAGTCTCTTAGAAACCAATAAATCAGCTGGTAGAAAAACTATGAATTTGGCTATGTATAATATAAGAATACTGTGTTAGATTCTTTTACATAGCCTAGGTCAACAAGACATTAATAGAATTCTGGTTGATTTCTCAACATGGCATTTGCTTTTAGTTCAACATGTCCTTTGAATAAGTAAAATGGATTTAGAATTATAAATATATCAGGTGCTTATCTTGGTGTAGAAAGTCAACCTTTCTCGAAAGCATCCACTTCAATAAATTGTTTGTGGTAGTAACTTAATGCAAGAGAAGTATTATAGAAAAATAAAAAATCGATTGGGAATAATCCTACTAGAGTCTACGGTCTTTAGAACTACATGTTTCAGTGTAATGTAAAGAACTTTACAGGCAGTAAGCTTCTTTGCAGAAGTTAAATGTTGAACAGTTGGTTATACTGATATTATAAATTGGTAATGTATATATATTGATAAAACAATCATTATAACATCATAGACTATGCACACTAAAGTAGAAGTTTCTTGCAGATAAGATCACAAGATGGAAGCCAAAGAAATTACTTTACTATCGCTACTTACAATGAAGAAAGATACTCCATTACCTGCTCTTCGTTTACAAAAATAAATGAAGGAAACAAAATTGTTTTACCTCATGGAAGTGGTTTGAAATATAACAGCTTATTTACTAAGCTCGTAATTGCAAAAAGAAATACTGTCAGATACTTATGAAATTTTAAAGCGTTAGTCGTTCAATCATACCTGTAAAACCTGTAAGAACAAGTAAGCTTTATGCGTTAGCATAAATGCTAAGTAAGCCCCGGTTTTCAAAGACAGTGTCCACCTACTTGTCATAAATAAATTTCATCAGTAAACTGAAAGTAAAAATAATGCACAAGTTAAACCAAATCTTGTTTCAAAAAGGAACCGCTGAAATAATATAATTAAGATTATGAAAACAAATCTATTAACTGTTTCGTTTATTGATAACCTTTAGATGTTAGTAAACCGTAGTTTCAACACCTTATGTTATTTCAAAAAATTTAATTTTTTGTGAAAATTTGGGGGTTTGACAGTCTGTGTCTATTTGTAAATGGGTTGCAGAGATTGAAAGAGACCCAGTTGTGTGTGTTTCCTTCTTTTATTGTTTAATAGAAATATTAGTTGTGTGTGTTGCAGTATTATTAGCTTAGATGTATGCATTGTTGTGAATGGTGTCGCTGTGTAGAGCCGACTATGTCGGTAGTCTAAACATCAGTGTGTTTTCATGAAACTGTTGGTTCAAATGTCAAATTGATGCTTGAATGAACTAAAGTATAGGTAGATGCATACATATAGGTGCTAGGTTGATAAATTGTGCAGGCTAAAGGTTGGATTGATCGACCTTTGATCAATCCACACCTAAATCCATTTTTTCTTCCGTAACGAGTTTTGCAGAAAACGAACGGCAGAGATCGAGGCCGCAGAGGAAAATCCAACGGTGGGGAAAATTGCGGAAAAGGATTCGCGGGTGAAAGGTTGCGTAGGAGTAACTTTGGGAAAATCGGAATCCCGCATCCTGCAACCCGATTTCGGGGAGGCCGTTTTGGAATGAAATTTTCGAGGGAACAACTTTGGGAAGTTGGCATCTCGCATCCCGCAACTGGATTTCAGGAAGGCCGTTGCGGAGCACGACTTTGGGTGTTTTGAAATCCCGCATCCCGAAACCCGACAGCGGAAACTCTAATGCGGAAATCGAGTTCCGAGAAGGCAATTTTAGCATAGAATTTGGCGGTTAAGCTAAATTTGGTGATCCTACCAAGTGTAGGACCCTGAAGATCCTGTAAGTGTTGGTTGGGTTGGTTCTGGTCCTAGCCCCCCTGCACCTGGAAGTATTTATTCCACAATGGGAAGGGAAGAGCCGACATCAAGACCCAAAGATGTCGTTTGACGACTTTTTCTTTGAGCGATTCAAACTTAGCATGCCAACGTCTGAGCACAAGAGATCCATTTCCAATGGTCCAGAGGGAGTTCAGAATGTGGGATGCACTAGAATCCTAGATAAAGACTATGACCAGCCAGCGATTGGTGAGTAGGTTAATGGTAGGGGTATAATCGAGGATAGGAGTCCAGTGGGTAGTGGCCCATGTAACCCATTCTTCTTTGTTCATGTTGCAGTATTCCAACCGTCCAATCAATGCCCTTCGACAGAGAACATAAACCCTATCGAGCATAACATCTTGCCCAAGAACATAGCGGCATTTCACGTCAAGGGATTTCAATAGTTTTGTTTTTCATCGTTGGTGTTGCCGGGATGAGTGTTCAAACCCCCCAGACTGTCCACTAGGTGGACAAAGTTCAGGATATTCCATGCTCGTCGAGGTTGGAGCCGAAACTAGGGTACAAGCCTTTCTTAGTGGAAGACAAGAGTTGGGTCCCGAGAAGATAGCAAGACAGAGGCACAACTATATAAAATACAGATACCCAACAACAATACAGAAAGAAGGGACACATGCGAGAGTCCAAGGTAATTCGACAGTTACAATAACCATAGGGAGCCCCGACCGTGAGCAAGAAACAAAAAATAACGGATAATGATACCCTAAAACCCAAAAAAATACTGTTATTCCCATTTTTTTTGCATGGTTGGTACTAACCCTCGCGAGAGGGTGGACTCCATGTATGGTTAAGTTCCATCTACAATCAGGGATAAATCAAACTACAAATTATTAATAAAAATCAAGTAGAGGAACGGTCATAGCAGAGTACCTCAGAATAATTTGCCTCAAAGACCGGGTCCAGTGTTGTTCTACAAACTGCCAAGCCGCAACATTATACCAAAGTTACAGACACGGATAAACCACCATGTCACATCATTACACCAAGGTTAATCAGTAAAAGGTGGTGGAAGTGACATCAAAGAATTGGTCATGCCATGCAAGATCCCCAAAAACAAGTTGCCGAAAGCAAAATCCCGTGAATACCGTCGCAAATGGGGAAGAGGGCAGAAATTTAAGAAACCCGGTAGCGATATCCTGTGAAAACAGCCACAAATAGGGGAGAGGGAAGAAATTCAAGAATACAGCCAAGCACAGTCTTCTACCATGTCTTGTCTTACTCTGTGTGCTCATCCCAATCTGGTCTCTAGCGGCCATGAAACCCTAGCCCTCTCATCGGCCCGGTCTACTTCCAGGAGGGTTTCCAAAAAAGATTGCCTGGATTATAGAAATTTGTGTTAAATAAATTCCAACCTAAACTACATGAAATGAGATATTTTAGCTATGAAACTTCTTTATTCAAATTTAATATTCAAAAAAAAATTATCGACTAAACAAATTTAATATTTCACTTTGGTGATGGTTTTTCCAAATTTTTATGTCCCCGACCAAGGGGATATATATGAATCACTCACATCGATTAATTCATTTATTTAATTTTGATTTTTTTATTTTTCTAAAGTTACACCATAGTTGGAATATTATTTATTTAATACGATTTTTTAAAATTGTAATTAAATGACATTCTATTGGCTCTGTACAAGTGACGTTGGTGTGGATATTTGTGCCCCAAGACCCGACGGCGGGGTTACGTCAGCTTAGTATCTTGGGATATGGTATGATGCTTGCTTGGAATTGCTTGCCATCTATTTTTCATTAATATTTCCAAATCCCTCCTTGGAATTGGAATTCGAAGTTTGCGGAAGCTTCTCCACCTACATGGGTTTCATACTTCCCTGTTACAGTTGTTTGTTGTCATTATGAAATACTAAATGTGCCTGGGGAAGAAAAATTATGGAATACTAAATGTGCTTGGGGAAGAAAAATTATCAGCCATCCTCCTTTTCTGCTAAATCTTTCAGTACAGTACCCAAAACCCAAGATATCACTTAAATTGGTTCCAACTTCCAATTAACGCAACCGTATGGAAAGAACTAGCAATTATTTTGGCAACATATTTTTTTTAAATCAGACAAGGCAAAACCAGACGGTCTAATTCACAGTCCACCCGAACCTTGTCAACAGCTGAGAGGGTTTAACAAGGGTTCAAGGTTGATATCTGCTCAGTATTTTTTTCACCATTATTGGTATCAGTAGCCAGAAGAGCGAGCTGCTCAGTTCAGCCGAAGGGAGTTCAGATTGTTTCAGGACCTCACACTGATTTCTGGTACTGAATTTCTCTCTCAATCTCCCCTTGATTTGCTTTTAGGATAGATGCAGCACTGTAGCCTTCATTTTAAATCTGAAAGAGCATGAATGAACACAAAATTTTTTGCGTTAGCTATTTTTGCATTTGCGTAACAGGAATTGCTTCTACTTCGTGTGCAAAATGTGGGTGGATTTATTATTCTGCAAATGCCAAAGCAGATTTCAGTAAAATATCTGGCTAATAATAGTTTCATTCCTGTTCGCATGCTTATTCACGGGAACTTGACTAACCTTAGTTAGAGTAATCATACCGATTCAACTGCTGATGTAACTGACCTTATCGGAACTTACTAACTAACTTTATCGGAACTTACTAACTAACTAAATGATGACACCTAATAAACGTCAACAGTGACTACATGAACATCTCCAGCTACAAAGACTTGTAAAAGGGGAGAGGAGAAATGAGAAGTGGACACTACCCAAGACACCCCAACAATGACCATTTTATTCTGAAACTATGGTTTTTGCTTCTTCTTTGGGTCATATAGCTGATCTTGTACCCATTTACATGGTGATTTCTTTTGAACTTCACTTGTCTCGAAATTTGACAAACTTTGCTTCATCAAATACTCTGGTGAAATATCTGCAATTTGATCCTCTGTTCTGCAGTATGGAAGCTGCATTTCATAATTCTGAAATAAATCCCAAATATAGTGATGATGAATCTCCATGTGTTTCTTCTTGGTATATTAGTTTGGATTCTTTGCGAGCTGAAGAGTAATATGATTGTCAGAAGACGGCACTGTAGTGTGGCTTTGATGAAGATTTAAGTCACCAAGAATCTGTCATATCTAAATCTCCTCATTTGTTGCTGAACATGCTGCATTGTATTCCACTTTAGCAGATGATAAGGCAATAGTGGACTGATTTTTACTGCTCCATGAGATTGTTCATGAATCGAGCTGAAATACATATTTAGAAGTCAATTTCCAATCACCAGTACAGCCAATCCAATCTGAATCAGTAAACCCTGTCAGAGACACGTCCCTTTCCATAGTATACTTAAATGCCAAAATTCAAAGCCCCTTTGATGTATCTCAGGATTTGTTCGGCCACTTTGTAGTAACTTGTGGTGTAGACATAAGCCTTGAAACCGAGCTTACTGCATAGGCTATGGGGTAAATCCGTCTTTGCAGAGGCTGTCTAACAATTTATCCTCGACATTTTCTGACTCATCATTTGTTGTTAATGTACTTCCTGTTGCCAGTGATGTGGAGGCATTTCTTTCATCTTACATCTTGAACCTCTTGGAAAATCACCTGCTTGGATTAAGAGAGAAACATGCCATTTTCTTTCTGCCACATCTGAAGTCCCAGGAAGAGTGAAGCAGTCACAAATCTGTTATTCCAAGAACCTCTTTAATCACTTTTCTGTGTTGTTGATCATATTGACACTGCACCTAGAAATGATCAAGTCATCACATATAAGACCACTATGAGGATGTCATCATCACAAACGTTTATTTACAAAGTGGGGTCAGATGGGTTGGTTTCAAATATTTCCTTATCAAAGTACTTGATTATTGTGGCATAACATGCACTTGGAGCTCACTTGAATTTGTATAAAGCATTCTTTAGTTGGCACACAATATGCTCGTTTAGGCCTTTCATATATAAACTGTTGACGTTGCTCCATAGATATTTCTTCATATAAGACACAATTAACAAAGTAACAAACACAATCTTCACATCCACTTGATCTACCTCCCATTTAAATGAGACACCACAACAATCACAATCTGAATAGTGTTCATATTTTTGGCAACGTGTTAGAAATGTAAGGGCATCATTAATTATGTATGATAAACATACTAAACCCAATTCACCATTGGTTACACATCATAAAAAGATAACCCAATACACAAGAATTGTTTATGTACAATAAGTATCTCTTAAGATAACATCCTAAATGATATAGTTTTCAAGTGAGACAAGTACAAATGAGGCTTAGGCCTCTTTATAAATAGGTGTTAGGGTCACTTATGATGTGGACCCTAACTTGTGGTATGTTATGTTGAATTTTTCTTTTATAGTAGCAGAAATACAATTTTCAGATCTTGATAATTATTTCTAATGATTTCAAACATTCATTTCATCCTTCTGTTTTTATTGAATAATTACACATTGAAAATTTCAATTTTAAATTGCAGCAAAAATACAAGATCATAAAAGGACAGCCATGCACAAGAGACACAAATATTTTACCCCGGGAAACTCAATAAGGGAGAAAACCCAACAACTTTTATAGAGAAGAAATCAGTCCAAAGTTACGAGTACATCACCATGAAGAGAAGCCCTAGCACATAGAAAGGTGCGCCCTTCTTCACAAGAAACCCTAGACAAGGGTAGCAAACTTCTAGAGACATTAAGAAACCGCAAAATTACTCCTTGGACATTTGCTATGCCCTCGTGGAAAGTGCGCTCCAATGTAGCAAAGAAGATGTTAGATGATGAGTAAACAAATGAGGATGTTGAGCACTTTATTTATATTCTTTAGTTCACTTGAATTTCACTTGTGGGGCCGACTTGTCTTTCTGCTGGGGCCTACTTCTTTCTTCTAGGGCCAACTTGTCTTCTTGTCTTCAATCTTTCTTGAGGCTTCTTCATTGCTATCTGAGACTTCTTCAATGGTTCATTTGTCTTCTTGGTTATTTATTCTTCACTAGAAAAGTTGCCCATGATGTTATTCTTCTCCTCACATATTACACGTCTATTCACGCATAGAGTTCTAATGTTGATTTGAACCAGTAAGAAGTCCCCGACATTTCTTAGTATGTCAATTCAACATTAGACTAGGCTATCAAGTCAAACACTTGAATATAAATTAGAGATTAGATCACTCCCTAACAGAGTATGCAATGTGAGAGCACCCTGGGGCCAATCTCCCCACACCATATGACTCAGGATAATGGGAGATTGTCTACCCCTTCTTGGACCATTCACCACTAGCCAAATCACATGGTCATTTCTTGTGAGTGAATGTATCATTCATCACTAGCTAAATCACATGGCCATTTCCCTTGATGATTTGTTTTTCAACTCCTGGATAATGATTTTGATATGATTTCACATCACTTTCTTTTTCTGCAAATCCACAAGAGAATCCATTGTAACAAAATCGCTTCAAAAGAAAAGCATATGACCAAGTATTTGTGCCATGGTTTCTTCCGGGAATCCTTTTATTGAAAAGAAGGTTAAACGGGAATAAAAGCTCCTCCTCCTTCCCTGCACACTCTCATTATGTAAGAAGCTCATCATGGGAACTAGGAATTGAAATAAATTTATCGATCTCAACTCGAAAATGAGGTGCCATTACGCAATTTTGTTTTTTTATTGGTCATAGCTTCCTTAACGTTTCGAGAGGAAAGTGGGTTTGCAAAATATAGTGAAGAGGAAGAGCATTCGAGTGAAAGTGTACACCAAATTGGTCCCTGCCTTTTTAGCAACCACAGCCTTTGTTTTGTTTTTTTCAATGATTTTTAAGCTGTCATTTCTCTAGTTTCATTCAACCATTGCAATGGACTCTGTAACTTATGTTGTACAGTATCTCTAATGAGAAATCCAGAGGCCCCAACTTGTTGTAAAGGCGGTAGCAACATTGCGTGTTGGTATACAGTGAGGATGAGATCTCCATCAGAATTCTACTATCCATGGGAGTTACAAGAAATAGGGAAGCATCCTCCCTGTTTTCATTTTCTCTAGTAGAGCACTCGGGAAGAAAGAAAGATTTTGGTTTTTGTTGTGCGTATTTTCTCTTTCGGTTTGGCTTATTTTGTTCTATTAGCATCGGGCTTGGCCTATTTTCTCGTGTTATCCACAGATCGGGCCAGCATGGTAATACCTGCTCCTCCTTAAACGAATGCGGGTTTTTCTTCTTTGTTTTTCCCAAATAATTAGTTTCTCGGATGGGATTCTGGATTTTCTTTGTCACGGTGTTGAGAAATTTACTGAGGTTTGGATTGTTTTGCAGCTATTCTTTTTGTACTTCAAGGAACTAGTAGGGAAGGAAGCAACCATGGAATTGAAGAATGATTTGCCCATCAGAGGAACTCTGCACTCAGTGGATCAGTATCTCAATATCAAATTGGAGAACACAAGAGTGGTCGAGCAAGACAAATACCCACATATGGTATCTTCTTCCCCATCCCCATTTTATTCTCTAAGAGTCACAAGTTTATATATTCTGATTGCATTATGTGTGTACATGTATCTATTCATATACTTGGGTATACACTTTTGCAAACTAAAAATATGTGTTCAAGAAACAAAGTATAGTTGTAAAAAAATATGAATCTATTAATCATTTCCATGTAACCCACCCGCACAGTTCTAGTTTATCTTCCAGTTAATATTTTCACTGTTCATTACATAAACCCAATTACAATAATTTTTCTGCTTTTTAATTCAAATATGTCCTTCCCATTATGGGATTATTACAATGGATTGCAGCAAACTTATGATATCTTGAAAAGATCCGTTCAGTGGAGAAACCATAGGTATACACATTTGCCTAGGCTTGTACCTAGCCCCACCGAAACAACCTGCTTGCAGAGTGTGACACCCACAGCGGCTGAAACATGTCCCAGGGATTTGAATATCAGTGGGTGTATGAAACACCCTCGCTTTACCAACTGACCAATGCCCTTTTGACAACTCCATATTTTATCATTGAAGTAACATTTCCAGTTTGTTTGTCCATTAGGTTGTTGGTCAATTCAGATTGTGGTGTTGCATGGGCATTACTATCAACCTTGCAGACTTTTACCCTCACCATAGTCAGAATGGAAGTGTATACACTGTCATTGTTTCTCTTTCAAATATAGGACTTTATCAATCCGAGCACAATCCTCTAATTGCAAGATAAGAAATTGTTGCATCCCTAAGTAAGACTGGGAATTCAGATTATCTACTATTAAATAACTATTTTTCTTGCTTATTGTTTCCCTTTTGTTTGCAGCGCTGCCAAAGTGTCTTGTTCACATATTATTCAATAATGTTCCTCTCGAGGTCCATAAAAGTAGTCTTTAGCTTTTCATTTGGTGTGTAGTAATTTGCAGCCATACTGCATACAATGTCTTATGAAAATTGTTGAAGTCCTTAAATGTTGTTCCCATGTAAGAACCTTTAGCAATATACTCGTAGCTAGCTAATGTTAAACTAACATAGCAAGCTACATGTGTCTACTATCAACCCTATTAACATTCGTTTGTTACCCTTCCTCTGGCAAGTCATTATATTAGAGTGTCGGCCTTACTAGCTGTTAAAAGGCTCTGGTTAGTGTTACTATGAGATGCCAAGGAATGTAGCTCTACTCTATAGTTGACTATGCGAGGGAGGAAAGTTTCCCACTCTCTCTATATGTGAATTCCCTTAGGGGGGCAGTATGGGTATACCTAACCCTATTCTCTTCATCTCTATATAAGTAAGAAGATTGATTGATGATTGTCATTTTTTTGTATTGATCTATTGCAGTTAGGAGGTTTGCCCACTTGAAATGGGTTCTTAATAATATTTTCATTCACTGTTTTGCAT
>LPNX011183097.1:7807-54620 GCA_001517045.1 Pseudotsuga menziesii
CCTAAGGGCTTAGGGGATTAGTGGTTAAGGCCATAAGGGTTAGGGGATCTAAGTTTAAGAAGTTAGGGTTTATTTGGTTAAGGGTTAAGCCTTAATGGGTTAAAGGATTAAAGGCTTGGGGGTTAATGGCTTAATGTCTTCAAGGAGATGATGGATTAGGGGTTTCTAGGGATTTATGGGTGTTGGGACTTGGGGATTATGGGTTAGTGGTTAAAAGTTTAGAGGTAAATACATAAAGTGGTTAACATTATTAAATATTTATGGTTTAGGTAGTTTAAGAAGATAGGGGGCTAAGGGGTTAATGGGTTAAGGAATTTAGGGCTCAATGGTTAGGGAGATAGGGGTTAAGGCCCAAGTTGTTAAAGATTTCATTGATTCTAGGGGTTAAAATCTTAGGGATTTAGGGCTTTAGGTATTTGTGCTCTAATTATTATGGGTTAGGTTGTTTAGTGGTTAGGGGTGGATAAGGTATTATGGGTTAAGGATTGTGGCACTAGACGTAAAGTGGTTAAGGGGTTTAGCAGTTAGGGGCTCTAGGGGTTCAAGGATTTAGTGCTTTGCGGTTAGGTTGTTAGGGTTTATGAGGTTAGGGATTAATGGCTTAATGGATTCTAGGAGATGATGGATTAGAGGTTTCTAAGTATTTTGGGATTTAAGGATTATGGGCTAGAAGTTTTATGGTTAGGGGGTTAACTAGGACTTAGGGGTTAGGGATTAAGAGTTTAGAGGTAAAGGAAAAAAGTGGTTAACATTATTAATGATTTATGGGTTAGGGAGTTAAGCAGATGGGGGGTTATAGAATTTAGAGCTCAATGGTTAGGGGGATAGGGGTTAAGGCCCAATATGTTAAAGGTTTAATTGTTTCTCTGAGGGCTTAAGAGATTAGGGATTTAGAGATTTCTGATTTAATTATTATGAGTTAGGTTGTTTAGGGGTTAGGGGTGGATTAGGTTTTAAGGGTTAGGGGTTCTGGGATTAGACATAAAGTGGTTAAGTGGTTAAGTGGTTTAGGGGTTAGGGGATATAGGGGTTAAGGGATTTAGTGTTGCAGGGTTAGGGTGTTAGGGTTTATGAGGATATGAATTAATTTCTTAATGGATTCTAGGAGATGATGTATTAGGGGTTTCTAAGGATTGATGGTTTTGGGCTTTAAGGATTATGGGTTAGGGGTTTTATGGTTAGGTGGTTAATTAGGAATTTGGGGTTAGGCTAAGGGTTAAAGGAATATATTTAAACAATTAAAGGACTTAAGGGGTTTAGGGGTTAGGGGGAGTAGGGGTAAAGGGATTTAGCAATCTGGGGTTAGGGTGTTAGGTTTTAAGAGGTTAGGAATTAAGGGATTTGGTGTTAAATAATGTGAAGAGATTATAATGGGTTGTGGGATTAGGAAATTAGGGGATAAGGATTATGAATATTGCCCCCCCCCCCCACCCCACCCTCTCTTTCTCCCACCGCCCCTCCCCCATTATCTCCATTAAGCACTTAACACATAATCTATGTGCTTTGAAATGCTAGAGTGTTTTATAACTCATAAACATTATGGTGTTATGTATACATAACACTCTAGCCTTATGTTTTCCATAAGGGAAAAGGATTATGTAGTCCATAATGCTAGAGTGTTGTAACATATAACATAACGTGCACACGTTTAGTAAGAATAAAACACTTGAGTGTTTTGATCAACACCAGGCATGGGAATAGATATTTAATTTAAACATAATGCATGAGCGTTCCATATCGCCTAAAAACTTCCTTCTCACGTGCCCATGTGTCATCCACTTTCCTATGTGGTTGGTTCAGAGTTACCAACTCTCTAATATGGAATATGGTAAACCATAACTAATTGGGAATTTCCTCCATTTCCACAATATTAATGTCTTCCACCACTCTTTACAGCATGATAAACACAACCCTGGGAAGTGATGAAATGGATTCCTTTTGACTGGTTGGATCCACAAACAAGAAATATAGACTTTAATAGACTGATGTGACCTCAGGGAAACTTCATGACCCCTTTCAAGTTATCCTTGTACAGGAAGTCAAATTACTGCTGCTCGCTACAGGACATAAGTGCGTTGAATATGCTGCTACTGGAAAGTGGTTTTGAGCAATAGAGACAGTCTGCTACAGGACTGATTTGATTTGCAGTAAATAAAGTATGATATTCTCATCAAAATGATTTTGATTTTATCTGAGAGGCTGTAGCCATAATAGGGGCGTTAGCCATAGTGATTGCAGAAGTCCAGGTTGAGCCTGTCACTGTGTCCATGAAGAGCAGCAATGGCTACCACATATTTTGGCATTGTAAAACAGTGGAGATAGAGACCCCATGAATTTGATTCTCAAAGAGTAGGTAACTTTGATTCCAATAAATAAAAGTCAACTATCAGCATTTACATTTTTGTTCCAGTTTCCTCTTGTCTGAGTTGTTGTGACAAAAATTTCCAATAAAATTTGACCTGGGATGGATTGATGCTTTTGCAATACATCAATACTATTTTGAGCTTCAACAATCTTTAAGTCTTGTTTCTTCTCATGCTTCAAGGACAAATCCATCCTTGAAGGGACGACACATATTAAATCTAATTATTATTATTTACATTCAAAAGCTATTATTTAGGGTGAAGTCTATGAGGGTAGTTGTATTTCTTGTGACCTATGTACGGAAGTCTTCTTCACTTCATGACATCATACTTTGTATCTTTACACTGATCATGTATATGTTGATGCATTTATGGATGGATGGGATGGAAATGGTTTCAATTTGGATTTGAAAGGTGCTGTTGGCAGTGATGGGAAAAACACAAGACAAAAACAAGGGATTACTTGAATTTAGGAGATGGCATTCCCTTCCCTTTGTGGAACAACATACAAAAGAGGGAATCAAATGTCCAATTTCACCTGAAATGGATTATGAACTTCTCCTTTCTTTTAGTTCTAAAGGAATTTACTAAGTCAAAGAGGGAGTTAGCTAATTTTCTGTTAGGATTTAAACTGTGTGCCTTAGGAATTACATGGTTATATAAATTAATATTATGCAGAATGTTTGCTTAGCCTTTTGTTTATATGTGATGCTTATTGAAAACGTATATTACTCTATTGTGTCATCATTACATAACATGTTTATTTCACTCATTTATAAATCAGTACGAGACTTTCATGGTTCTAACTTGGAATTTATTTCCAGTTTTGTGACAGCTGCCTCATTGCTATCTGGATTACTTTTATATGATGTTTTCTGGGTGTTTGGGTCTTCCCATGTCTTTGGTGACAATCTCATGGTTACTGTAAGTATCAACTGAAGATAGATCTTAATATTGAACATTCATCCGATACCTAGATACAATTTGCACACATTCTACTTTACAATATAAATAATATTTCAATTTTAAGTGTTTATACAATTTGCAAATGTGTATTATTCATATAGTTTGAGGCTGTTATAAGCATGTACAATGTAATCTCGCATTTATATTTTTTTTTAAAACACTTACAGCCGTCGGTTAAGCGACGGCCTGTAGGTGATTTTTTTTTTAAACATTGATAGCCATTGGATAACCGACGCTTTATATGTCAGAAAACCAACGCTTTAGATTTAACCCCTTCGGTTAAGCGATGGCTTACAGGTATTTTTTTTTTAAAACATTGATATCCGTCAGATAACCGATGCTTTATATGTTGGAAAACCGACGCTTTAAATTTAACCCCGTCGGTTAAGCGACGGCATGCAGGTGATTTTTTTTAAAGTTAATATGAATTGGATGTCGGATAACCGACGATTTACATTTAACCAATGGTAAAATGAGCTGTCGTTTAACCGACGGATTGGAGAGATGTCGGATAACCGACAAAAATCCACCAATGCTTAAAAGAAATCATAGTGTCGTACATGCGACAGGGAAGTGTCAAAAATTCGACAATACGGCTGTCGAATTTTTGGTCGAAATGTAGTAGTGTTAGAAGAAGCAATTTGTGGTGGTAAAATATTAGCTAAGATAGTTATCATCCTCCTAATTTATGTTGGTGATATCGTTCTTATGGAAATGTGTCATTCTGATATTGATAAGGAATTAATAATTCTTAAAAAAAATTTCTCTAACATGGGTATGACTGTTAACATCGACAAGACAAAAATCATGATTATAAAATTTGAGCGGCTTGGGCATTAGGATTGTGCCTCGAGCACTTTAATACTCCCTTAGGAATGCGAGGTGGAGCTTCAGGCTTATCCATAGGGTTTTCAATTCACAAAGAGCTCTCAAGTGGAGCAGGTTCTTTCCCAAGGTCTGGTTGTGATGTACCATAGTCTTTCGCACACATCACAACATTCGTAGATTTCACCATGTTTATGCAACCATGGCCACTAGCGGCATCTGATGGGTTTTGAGTTCCACTAGATGCACTACCAGGATCCATTGTCCTCAATTTCATATTTTGAGTTCCACTAGATGCACTATGAACTTTGAGGCATCTTCCATACAAGGGCACAAGTGAGTGAGGTGGTCATCCTTACACAACTTGCAGGGAAATTTTAGCTTTTGCTTAGGCTTCTTGTCCTCCTTAGCATTATTTGCATTCTTGTCATTGTTATCATTCATTAGAGAAAATTTGGGGTCTAAAATGGGCCTTATAGGAAAACATGCCAAAATAAGTTCTTGTGAGTTAGAATTCAAGAACCAATAGAATTTCAATAAAACGAGTCAACCATAATGGTTGAATTGACATATTTGTCCAAAAAAAGACTACTTTTTTGTTCGTATTTACGACATATCTCCCTGTATTTTTACTCAAATTTCGATCGAGAGAGCTCGTTGGATGTGGAATTTGATTATGTATCCAAAGAGTACCCACACTGCATACTTTTGATGGACCCCGCTACCCCAAAAACAAGAAATACCTGAAGAGCACCAAAGATGGAAGGTCGTGATGTGCTCACCAAGATCTTCGCCAGACTTTCCTTCGAACTTTGAAATGTCTAAAGGAATTTTGGTAGGGACTTTCGACCATGCAGGGTCATGATATACAGGATCATTTGTTAATCTCGACAAATCAGGTATATTCAAAGTCGCAAGGAAAGGGAGCCTAGGTTGAGCCGGTTGGTTCCACGCTCCCTGATAGGATTAGTTTACATAAGGCTGATTGTTATAAACACCATGGCCTTAGCTAGTGGGATAGTAACATCCTCCCATTTAACGCATAAAGGGATGCATGGAAGCATTGTAATTTGGGGTACCGTGAGAAGGAGGTGCTACAAAGCCATAATTAGGAGACTGGTACACGGGTTGATACCCGGATCCATAAGGTGGATATTTTTGTATGTAAGATGGTTGATAAGAAGATACATGTCCATAGGAAGATACATCTCCTGCTGACACATAAGGAGGAACATGGCTTTGTGACGCTATGGTGTGTGCAGAAGCAGAACGGACATGGCTAACAGTAGAATTTTGGCTTGAAGGCCCACTAGAGGTAGGAGAAGGATGTGTTGTCAAAAAATCATTTGAAGGGATTGATGTTGAAGATGATGGAATATGTGAAAGAATATAACTTGTGCCCCCAATATTCATATGTCTAGGTTCTGGTCCCTGAATGGGAACACTAGTGCTAGGTCTAGGGTGTGTGTGTGAAGAAACAACCACCACAGGGATGGAAGGTGTAATGTGACTAGTGCTACCAAACCTCTCCACCTGGAAAGGAATGGAAGTGCCCCCAGGTGCAGCACCAGGGTCAACACTCAATCTGACATGGGGTGCCGTATCGATCTCAAGAATATCAGGCATGCCATACCTAATAGTTCTAGTGCTAGTTGATGCATGGTGAGTCTCATTGCTCAGAATCCAATACCGACAATTAGGGTGTGTGGAATCTATGAGTCGTGAAATATATTCATGTGATGGTCCAATCGAATGATGACCAGACCCTACCGGAGTCCCATATGTGCTTGCAGGTTTATCCTCCCATACGTGGCGAGGAATATCAGGGATCTTTGGGATCTAACTTGGCTCATGGTCACCCATAATGTGTGAATCAAAGTGAGATTGAGTCCACCCATAATTTCTGATTCTCTCTCCCAAAGGAGGATGAGATGTAGAAGGTGGGAGTCCTGCTAAATGACTAGAATGGCGAGGTGCCACACCTAGATCCATAATGACTCAACAAAAAGAAAAGACTTGATCTAGCTATGCAACCCTAAGCAATCTAGCGTGCACAGAGCATACACCTAATAAAATATAAAGCTGAAATAGAAGCAAACCAAGGGTAGGATATATGAACTCCCAAATGAAGCAAGTATGTCTCACCTAGGAGAGGCTTGAGAGTTCCATACACAACAAGCAAAGGTTCATAACCAATTATAGTGGCCCTCAGCTTCAATGCATATAGCGATTGTGATGTCCAACCCCTACCTGGCCAGGACACTTGGAGAATAACCTCTATAAATACCCCCTCAATACCTAGGTAAGGCAACTAAGGTCACCTCAATATAATCAATGCTCTAGTGGATAGTCGCAGGCATGGGGGCTTCACTTGTTGACCAATATCTTATCACATTAGTTCATATTGCAGGTTTTAAAATTTTTAAAAATTGAACTAATATATTGTAGGTATTGGGGGGATGATGGGATTACGCTGGGGGTGGGTAGAGTGGTTTATAAGGATTGAGGTATAAGAAGGGGTGGGGAGGAGGTTTTAAGTATTTGGAGGGGGTTTCAACAAAAAGAGTTTGGGTCAATATCTCTGGAAATTAAGGGTATTCTTTAATATCCCACGATCTCACATGCTATGTGAGATGTTTACTAAGTCAAGTCCCCGTGGTCGTAGGAGGGATCGACTGTATGGGAAGGGTAGCAAAGCCCAAATCTTGAAAGCACAAACTAGTAACCCAAGGGTGCATCGACCATAACTCAAAGGCCTACAGATACGAATACAATCATGGAAATATATCTGGTGCTCACAGAAAGTGACCAGGGGTGATCCCAATCACAATCGCGTGCACTGCCTCATGCTTAATTCCCGTGTAAGAGGAGTGTCTTGAGAAACACTAATTATATCAAGGGTTTCACACTCTCACTTGGACATACACCTACTTATTTTGTTTAGTGGTTGTGAAGAATTGACTCACAATGAACTATTCCAAGACCCTAAAACCTAATCTTGTTGATGCACCCTATAAAAGAAAAGAGTGTAATTCATTTTATTAAGCATTGATTTTAATTGGCTGTGATTACTCAAAGGGAAATGGTCATGCAACTAATGAAGTTATGACTTAGCAGTGAAGTAAATATGCACACCTAACAAGCAATGCCAAGTGCAATGTGTAGAATGAAAAACAGGGTATGCCACTACATGAGATGCAAGATTTTTCCTTCAAATGTAAGTGCAATCATTCCTAGATGAAAATATCACTATAAAACCAACAAGCAAACCTAATGCAAGTACCGTGCCAATGCAAAATGAAAGAGATGCATAAGTATGCAAAATAAAAAATGTTTTTGTATTTTTTGAAAATAAATGAGATATGAAATCAATAAATGACTCTGTACAAGCCCCAGACCCTGCAACTACTCACAAACAACAGCCAAGCAAGGAACCAAGGTAATAGAGACCTAACGCACTAATCCCAAAATAAAAAATGGATAAATGAATGATAAGAACAAAGCTTAAAAACTAAACTAAAAGAAGTCTCTGGTAAAAAATAGAGGATGTATACAGACACCAGAAGCATCAAGGAAGACTCAACAAGCATCAAAATTCACCCAGTAACACTTAATCCTCCAACTAAGGCTCAAAATAAAGGCATACATGACTGTTCTCAGTAAACCAGCATACATACGCAACTGTTCAGGGAAAACCCACGTGTATACATGACTGTGGATACAAAACCCGCATACAGGAAGAAAAATGAAGAAAAATAGGGAAAAAAGACAATCCAAGATCAATTTTACTTCTTCAAGACCCTACTGGGAAAACATGCCCCCGGATCTGACACAAAAACAAAGAAATCAAGAGAAATTTAAGTACATTCAATACCAAAAACCCTAAAAGAGAAACAACTAGGAACCTCCCCTGTATGGTCGTCAATTCTATTACGGAGAGAAATTTCCTATGGCTTGGGGTGTACCACAATAGACATCTTTGACACTAGAAATCAATATTTCCCAATATGCAAGAGAAACCAAACATCTAACACTAAGGGATACTGAATCGTACCTTGTTCCAGACGGTTGAAGTAGATCCTTGTTGAGCTTTTCCAATTCACGCTTGCATTAGCAATTCTCTCTCAACAATAGCAAACAAGACAAGCATGCTCTATAATAATGTGTTAGACCTACTCTAGTATATATATTCAACAATGTATAAGCAAATAAATACATCATAGATTCAATATTCATATTCAAATGCACATAATTGGACAGGAAAATATATTTCTATTAATAAAATCATAGATTACAATAGTGACAACCTCTTTGGGCACGTCTACGAATTGGAGAAACCAAGTCCTCCACTTGGGCCTCTTCCACATCAATCCTCCATCTCTCTATAGCAAGCTCACAAGCAAAGGCAAGCTTGGGGAGAACACAAAGTGCTCGAAAGGGACAAAGGGATACAAACTCAAGTATAAGCAAACTGAGGCAACAATGGACTATAGTTTCTTTGCTCTTCAATTCCTCCTCTTCAATGTATCCAAGGGTTTCCTTATATAGCACTCCAAAATGGTAATGGAGGGTCGAATATGAGCGATTTCAAGGCATATGGAAGGCCAAGAGTCAAGATCTTCGGACTCCTATGAGGAAAACTCCAAAAATATTTGGACTTATGCACACATCCCGATGTACACGGGTTTGAGGTCAAAATTCGTGTGTACACACGAGTATGGGGTTAAAAGTCACGTACAACAATAAACATGTGTTTTTTAGGGATGAGCTTGGAACATCAAAGTATAATGTAATTCCATGGGTTCTAAAGAGTCTGCAGAGGGAAACAGGGAAGGCCATAAATATGTGATCAACCATATGTGGTAAAATCAGCTATAACAGTTACAAATGTTGCAGCATTTGTAATTCAATGATAAATTGCTCAGTGGAAGAGTAACCCTATTTGATGATTAAGTAAATGATGTAGTGATTTTAGCAACATATTTTGTTGGGGACATAGTTAAATTAGAAGAAGATGAAATTGAGTACAAAGATTGTGATGCAGAAATGAATGAGAAATTGTTGACCAAACATAAACTCTTGGATGATGACATTGGTCTCAGTGTAGTAGTAGACTAAGAGAGAAATGAAGAAAGTTTTAAAAGAAAGGAAAATATTGAAAAGAATCCAAATGGTGATGTTTTTATAAACTTAATGTATGTTTATATGTCTGTAGATTTTAGTAGCAACCAAGAAGAAGATGAAGAATAGGAGCAGTGAGTTGCAATGTTCATCTATAATCAAGATTTGGAATTTGTTGAGGACAATATGGAAGTTGTAGCAAATAAAAAAGTTAACATGGAAGTTGTAGAAAATGAAAAAAAATAGAATTTGTATGCATTGGAGCCTTGAATATATTAAACATTTTTATGGATTGGCATGACGACAATCTACTAAACAAGACTTATAAACTATTAGACTACTTAGCAACATCACTAGAACAATCTAAGAAGGTGAACTTATTGAAAAAAAAGTTGAAATGAATTGGCGTCATTCTAATTGTTGTAAGAAGAGATATCCAAAGTTCATGATATGTAGCAAGAAGAAAAAAAACAAATTGAAACCTAGCTGAAACATAAACTAGTAAGCATTAGCATTTTATGAGTATTAGGGGAGTTCATGATATGGATCGGTAATTTTATGAAGAAGTTTTATAAATATATTGTAGTAAAAAAAGTCAAAATTAACACATTGTAAACCTAGTTGAAACATAAACTAGTAAGCATTAGCATTTTATGAGTATTAAGGTAGTGAATATTAGAGTATCATAATTAAAACTTAATGTTAATCAAGCATGTAACCCTCCATATTAAGAAAGAGTGTTAAAAGTAATAAGCTCTTGGTTAATTTGTGTTAGTTATTTTATTTATTTAGTTTCAAGTTGGTTAACCCCTATTGACTTGAATAGTCAAAATATGTTACCTATATACATACACTATGTAATAAAATATCAATAGTTTCACTTTGCTTGAAAACTCAATTAGTTTTCTCTCTCCATATTTGAAACATAAAATGCTTTTTAAAATTGGATATGATACTGAATCAATATAAATAGAATTTAATATATTCTTTATGCAAATTCAATATAGAATGCTTTTGAAAATGGGATAGGACTAGTATATATATAATCAATAAAAATAAAGTTTAATATGCTCTTTATGCAAATTCAATATTTAAATAGAAGTTAATATGCTCTTTATGCAAATTCAATATGCGGCAATATGTATATGTAAGAGAATATAAAAAGACTAAGTAAGTATCAGAAGGCTTATATATCCATTCTTCCTATTTTCAATGCTGAAATTGTTAAATTGCATAATCAAAATGCCCAAAATAATAAAGAGATAATTGGAGGTTTTAAGGAGTTGAAGTTTCGGCGTCAGAAAAGTTCAATTGTCAGCTCAAAGAAAATGCAAGGTTGATCGTTTTGGAATTAGTACAGTATAAATTGGTTTAATTGAAAAGAGATTCTTGAGATTATTTGACATGGCGAAGCAAGCCGAGAGTGACTGGTGTTCATGTGATAGATGTATATGCAGTTGGGAAGATTGCATGTACGCATCAAGGTCTTTAATGAATATTTCCATTTTTTATTTCATAGCATTAGGAACTTGTTATATAAGTTTTTTTTAAGACGAAAAAAACAGTTTCTTGATATTCTATTGAATCAAAAGTAACTTGATACATTATTAAGCAAAACTTAACAGAACAGTAATACTTCATCATTAATATATTAATACAACAGATTAACTAATCACCTAATAAAACCACACTATCAGTACCTCGACATCAATACATATAAACTTTATTGTAAAGTCAATGTCATCCTTATTGAAAATTTACATTTACATTGTTAATCGTACTCCTCCTATTGAAACTAACAAGGAGGGCATTAAATATGGAAATCAGAGCCAAAAAGAGAAACTGAACGAAGCAGAAAGCAAAATGATAGAACAACTAATGCTGGTGAAAAACCCAAGATGGACGAGAATAGATGAAGTTGACAAGGAAAAAACAAGAAGCTTATTAGCTAGAAGAGGACACATCCAACTCAACGTAAGATTTATGTGGCATGCATGGAGTGAGCAGGCTCATTGAATTGGCTCACATTAACTTTGACAATTAAAAGATGAAGGTTTGCATATAAAGAAAAGAGATTACTTGGGAGGTAGGAGAAGATGGTGAAAAAAGACAAAGAGAATCTTCATATAGAGAACAAGTAACAAATAACATGTTGTGGCACTTAAGATATCGCCTATAGTAACCACAAGGGGTAGCTTAGTTGGTTGGAGTCTGAATCCAAAGACAATTTGATATTGAAATAGGAGGTTCAATTCTAACGATTGAGGCTATGAACTACTTGAAAAAAGACAAAAAGAAAAGAAAAAAGACCTATAGGACGTGTGCACGAAGATGGTTCCATTTTTTAGTGCCATTTTATAAATCCAAAATGCAAGTTCGAAAACGAAATCCATAATGCATATGTGTTATTGATGGTTTGGTTTGGAAAAACCCGAGCCAAAAACGAAGCAAAAGCAGACTCACGTGATATATCACACATGCATTTTTGAAGAGTTACAAATCGCAAGTGCGATATATCGCACTTGCGATTTGTAAAACTTAAAAAAAAATTAAACACAGGCCCGTGACCTCTATTTTCTTATTTTGCATTGCAGGACGCGAAGAACAGAAGTGAGAAATATTGGGAAGACGATTTAGATTGCAGGCGATTTGGAGGGTGCATTTTGAGGGAGGAGATCAACAAGCTTGAATGCAATGGAATGTAAGAATTGTTTTTTTATTTTATTCGGAAAGAATTGCTTTGATTTTTTTGTTTTGGATTAAGTAAGAATTGTTTTGATTTTTTGTTTTAATTCAATAAATTTTTAATTAAAACAAAGAATTAAATATTAATTCATGTTAATTATTATTATTATTATTAACAGACAACAAAAATCATGAAGAAAATGTCCAAAATCAAACCTCCAATAACCCAAACCCAAGTCCAAACACCGAACACATGGATGAGGAACATGATAGGAATTCCAAAATTCTTGCTTGTTTGGGTGCATTGAGACGCATTAGTTCATTTTTTAGAGGGGAGGGACCACATAAGATGGTCATTGGGAGAGGCACTAGATAACATTATAAATACAGTTTCCAATGCCTAGGGAGCATTGTACAACATTAGCTCCTACAAGTATTCCCATAGGAAATACTATTCCATAGGGCTAAGCTACAAATATGTAAAGAATTAAAGATAACAAAAGACCAACTTTTTTCACTATTCCAGGACCCTAGCACTGGATTGGTTCCTCCCACTAGTCGACCAAACATTTCTATAGACTAGTGCATAAAACCAAATATTAAAGCCAATTGGATGGATCGCTGGTACACGCTCTTCCGTGAAGACCCTCATGGGAATAGAGACATCCCATTCTATTTCCTCAGGAAATTGCATGCTGAATTTATATTGGGTAAACATGTAAATTACTTGGATATTTTAGAGTTCTAGGGGGTAGGACATGGGCTGCCCCAAGATAGGAAAGGGGTGATTACTAATCCAAACCATGTGCAGCAACCTCCATGCACACCAAACCCCCCTTAGTTATATCCTTCAGCAGGTCTCGTGATTGATGACACATTGGAGGCATTATTCGATTTGGAAGATACATTGCTTCAACATGGGACTCGTGTCGAGGGCAATGTAGGCCAAGGGGTTGGCACATCTGGGGATAGAACATATGGGGTTGGCACATCTGGGGTAGAACCATCACACACATAGGATCCACTTAGGTATCCTGACCCTACCAGATCTAGATATCACACTGGACATGCAGAGGGTTTAGAGAATCACGTCATGCCACATCCTTGCACAACTTGTTGAAACATATGCTATGGTCCTTCTTCAGATTTCCGCGGTGATGGGTTACTCCAATATGTAAGTCAAACTTGTTCTTCACATAATTTATTATTTTTTACATCACAGTGTTCAATTGTTTCATAAATTATTTATATATTAAGTATATGACAATTTACGTCAAAACATTTAGAGTTGGTGTCCAATGACACCCCAAAATCCCATACTCTACCCATTTATGCTAATGATATGGATTCAGCGGTCAATGCTGCATATCATTTTGGTGCTTCACCATTAGTTGTAACAATGTTACTTTTTGACTTATCATCATGATTTACATATTTATAGTAGGGATTGACACATTTAATACATCTTAATATTGATATAATATATTTTATGCAGGGTGGGCATGATGATTATGTTGCATTTGAGATAGGTCTGCCACAGATAGAGCAATATTCACAAGTACTGGTATGATTTTAATTATGTTTTTAATGATTCAACATGTACTTTTTTTAATTATTTGAAATTTTCTAATTGTATAGATTTTTTCATCGAGCGACCTTGCTCACTGACACATATGCCCATCCTTTTAGGCCGGTGTCAATTGTTTCACCCATTGGCAACCCACCTCTTCACGTCCCCCAGGTATATGTATATCTTGCTTATCTTGTATATATGTTTCCCCAATTGTCCCTCCATGTAGTATAGTTTTATTTGTATATGCAAGTATCTTTTTGGTGCATTCATTGATTTGCTAACATTGACATATATATATATTATTTTATGCAGCTTTCTAGTGAGCGAGTGGTGCTTGAAGAGAACCCAATCGGGGCTGCTGGTCACCCACCTCTCCCCCTTGGTACATGTATGTATCTCTTTCTTTGAAAAAGTCATTGTTCCTCCATGTAGTATAGTTTTCTTTGTACATGCAAGTATCTTTTTGGTGCACTCATTGATTTACTGACATTGACATATATTATTTTATACAACCTTCTAGTGAGCTAGTGGTTCTTGAAGAGCACCCAATTGGGGTTGCTTGTCACCCACTTCTTCGCCCCCCTTATGTACATGTATGTCTCGCTTTCTTTGAAAAAGTCATTGTCCCTCCATGTAGTATAGTTTTCTTTGTACATGCAAGTATCTTTTTGGTGCACTCATTGATTTGCTGACATTGACATATATTATTTTATGCAGCCTTCTAGTGAGCTAGTGGTGCTTGAAGAGAACCCAATCGGGGCTACTGCTCACCCACCTTTTCCCCCCCAGGTACATGTATGTCTTGCTTTCTTTAAAAAATTCATTGTACCTCCATGTAGTATAGTTTTCTTTGTACATGCAAGTATATTTTTGGTGGACCCATTGATTTGCTGACATTGACATATATTATTTTATATAGCATTCTAGTGAGTAAGTGGTGCTTGAAGAGCACCCAATCAGGGTCACTTCTCATGCACCTCTCCCCCACCCGAGGTACATGTATGTCTCTCTTTTCTTGAAAAAATTCAATGTAAGATGCAGATAAATTTTCAAATATTTATCTAATTGCTCATCTTATACAAGGTTGTACATGTATCTAATTGTTGGTACAATTTATTTTTTGTAGGATGTTAGTGAGGCACTGATGGTACATGCAGTTACACTCTGACACACCATCACTTACACACATACACTAAGAAAAAAATTATATTGGCTTGGAATTTGAACAAATGTGCATAGAATTTTTATAGGCAGGTAAACTAACTTACAAATTTTGGTTTGTGTGCAGTCTCTAGAAATGAGATTTGTTCCTCTTGTTCAGCACTAGGGAACATCATTGAGCAACCAAAACAGAAAGATAGATTTCTCAAAATCCACTGAAAGTGGCAGTGAAAGGGGGAAGGGGGGGGGTTAATAGAATTCATGTATAATGGGGGATACATACATGTACCATTTTGTTTGTACACACACAGATGTACAGTATGATCCACTATTTGGTATTATGGCCATGGCATGCCATCTTTGAAAAGATTATATGTACATGTAATAAAAATAAAGGTTCAAATATATACATATATATATATGGTTGACTTGACATGGGAACATGATATTTATTATATTCCTTTCAGATATGCTTAACTATGTCTTTCATTAAGTATGTGTTTAATAAAAATGATACTTAATGTGTGGTTCACCTATGTGATATTATGATATTATAGACCGTATAATGACATATCCTACTAACTATTTGAATATATCCAATACTCTATGGAAGAATGTATGACTCATCCAACTAAGATCAAGTAACCATTAAGTAAGCCACCTCTAATATCTAGATATGTCACATACCATCCAAGGGCTAATCATACACCATGTACCCCAAGTCTCATGAAGCACCCGTAAACACGGTATAAGGAAAGTGTTTTCACCAATACAAGTAAGATCCCATTGCAAATCCACTAGACCTACCATCTAGTTAGATCACAACATCTCAAACCTCCAAGAATGTTGACCACCTGGTCAAATTTATATATATATATATGGTTGACTTGATATGGGAACATGATATTTGTTATATTCCTTTCAAATATCTTTAACTATGTGTTTAATTAAAATTATACTTAATGTGCGATTCACCTATGTGATATTATGATATTATAGACCGTATCATGACATATCCTACTAACTATTTGGAGATCTGCAATACTCCAAGGAAGAATGTATGACACATCCAACTAAGATAAAGTAACCATTAAGTAAGCCACCTCTAATATGTAAATATGTCACATACCATCCAAGGGCTAATCATACACCATGTACCCCAAGTCTCATGAAGCACCCCTAAACATGGTATAAGGAAATTGTTTTCACCAATACAAGTAAGATCCCATTGAAAATCCACTAGACCTACCATCTAGTTAGATCAAAACATCTCAAACCTCCAAGAATGTTGACCACTTATGAATATGAAGGAACATAACTCTACACCATCAACAACTTTCCAAAATCCATCATCCCTCAAGTCAACACCATGGGAGAAAATCACTAGACACCACATCATTATTTGTTCAGGACATCCTACAAAGATAATAACATCTTCATACAAGACCAAGACAAATGAATTGTATCTATGAAAATCACAAAGATAGATAACTTCAGAAATCCATCCTTAATGAAATACCAAGATCATGGTTCAATCAACAACCCATGTAGGGCTATCATCAAATTTTTAACATCATAACCTCTCTGAAACACCTTATAACCTTTGACAATCAACACACTAACCTGATCTAGGTCAAGTCTCTCTTTCTAAGAGAATTTTCAAGAAAGAGTATCATCAAGGTCAATTCCATCTACCTAATAAATTCCAACAACCTTATCCCTATAGTCGAAAACACTCTCATCATTTTTAAGCCTAGAATCAATTTATAGGTTCTAAACCTATCTTCATGGAATCTCATCATGCATTCTCTACATATGCATCCACAAAAAATAGATGGCCCATCTTTCCTTTCCATGTAATGTACAAGTGCCACTTGATCAACAAGAAACCTGTAAATACTACCCTCTCTCAACTAACTACAATCATTGATGGTGCACTATTTTCCTTCAAATGGAACTTTATACTATACATATATCATATTTGGGAATTCTCTCAAAACATTGTTATTCAAACAAGGAACAAATAGAACATCACTCACATGTGATAAGTAGCATCAAAACAAATATCCACACTCATACCTCCCTCTTTCTCTTGAAGCATGTTTAATAATGACCTATCATTGTGTCTCTTGGTATCAGAGCCAACGCGACATTTGTATCATGTACTTCTACTTGTAAGTTTTGGAAGCTCTTATAATCAAATTCTAGTCTGATATTCAAAAACTATTTTCGTGTCTAAAGCAATCTGGGAACAAAGTTCATTTATTTCTGTAAAAGTATCCATGTGGAATAGTTATGATATCCGAGTGTATTTCAATTTTTTGTGGTTATAGTCTTAGTTATAGACGCTATAAATCCACTAGTGTTGTGTCTTGGGAGACCTGTAGGATATCCTTAAGCCCCAAACTATTCCTTTACTACCCAATTCCGATAAGTGTTCCATGGATCCTTCAATGGACTCTGTAGGGCTTACATCCCTGGACTGCCAATCTACCGATCAAAATACTGTTTCTTTGACTAAAAGAAAATCATCTTTTCAGACTTCTAGAGCTTCATCATCCATAATAACCATCGATGATACAATGCGTTCCCCTAACTGGAAACTGCCCGAGATATTACCTTTTGATGTTTATAAAATGAAATGGTGGTAGTATAAATCTTGCACACAAATTAAAATCAGTTCTTTGGACATCCCCTTCACTGACCAAGAAGAGTTCATTCACAGTAATTTAATTGATAAAGACCAAATTGACTGGGAAAAAACAAAAGGTTACAAATATGTGCATCTAGCCGCTGTCAAATTAGGACTTGGTCCATTAGTACAACCCTATATGAATGTTTCTTCTTTGTGTTGTGTTTTGGATACCCGCCACTTAGATTTTGTTGATGCTTTAATTAGAGGTTTTGAAGGCCCCCTGCACAATGGCCCGTTTTTTGGTACTATCTTTCTTAAGTATTCTATTAGCCTTGATGACCCCTACATCTATGATTTACTCAAGGCCTATATTCGTCCCTTAGGATTTAAAATGGACACTGGATCTAAAATCATCCAGCTTAAATCGTTGGTTGTCATCCTCTTTGGAAATGATTCTGTTCCACCTCTTACCCCTAAAGTCCATGAAAGCTCATGCCTACTAAGTATGGTAGAAACTAATAAGTCAAAAAATTCTACACCTATCACATTTAACTGGACTAGCATCAGTTACCCAAAGTAATGGGATCTTAGATACAGATAGTTGAGAGACTTTGAAAAAAATAAGAACCAACAAATCTCTATTCCTAAACCCCTTGTCTTTGACATATTTTCAAACTCTTTTAAATTTCTTGAAGGGTTTCCTTCTCCCCAATTTGCTCCACCTCTTGTAAGATCTTCCTTTGTGAATAATACTTCTGAAAAATCAACCTTGTTTGAATCCTATTCTTCTTCCAGCCTTTCCTTTTCATGTGTTCATAACAATGAGCACAAAGGTCAGCATGCAAACTTCCTTGCATGTAGAAAAGAACTTGAGAGACTAAAAATCAGAAACAAAGGAGTAAGCTTGTACATGATGTCTCTCCCTAGAAGTATCCCTGGTTTCACCTCCATAAACCCACAGGGTGATACCTCGTTCCATCCAGGAAGAAATCTTCCTGATACTCCATTTCAACAGTTTGCTCATGATGGTCATTCTAAAAGAGAGTTCATGCCACATAGATCATCAAATCCACATGAAAGTGTCTTTGATGAAATACAGTTGCTTAATTACAGCAATTATCAGCAACAACTGACTAGCCAAAACATCGATGACATAGTCTCTGATATTTTGTTTCTTAGACAAAAAGCTCAGACAGAAAAAGAGCATATTTCCTTGCTCGAAGCTAAAATTGATCACTTGCTTGCAGGACAAGAATAATTAAAAGCTACTATTATCTTAGCAAGAGAAAAATTAGAAAAAAGGCTGGATGTCCTAGGAAAAATGATGGCCAAAAGATAAAATGTAAATAGTAAAATGAGCCTTGTAAGCCAAATAGCATTAGAGCTTGCAGCTAAAGGCCTTAAATTCAAACATGAAAGAAGATACTCATTTGGAATGATGAGTATCCAAGAAGATCACCAAAGACCAGAATTCCTTTTTGGTCAAGAAATAGAAGAGCTTCATGAGTTAAGAAATATGGTCTCCTAGTTCAAACAAATGCCAAGACCTGTGCATGAGGAGTAAAATGACTGTCTCTGCATGAGGATGGGCAAGAATGGAAGAATGCCCACATGAGGGTGAAAGAGTCTGCTAGTGGAATGTGTGTGTGGGCAAGGACTGACAGTCCCGCCACACACCACTTCCCAACAATAACTGCCCAACTAACATCAGAGGTTTTAATTTGGTAGTAGACCGATTGAGACAAGGGAAAGGTGAGTAAGACAAAAAGGTGGGTGACAGCTAAAAGGGTTTATCAGTTGACACTTGGGTTTTCCCCAATGGCTCCCAAGGGTTAAATAATTTCCCTCCCTATCCTTAGGAAAATCATGCCCTTTTCATTATGGTTGCATTGACATAGCTGGTTGGGGTTTATTTTATTTAAAATGCATATTTACATGATGCCAAAATTATAATATGTGGGATATCACAATATACCATTGGCAACAATTTTAATCGCTGGAACATTAAATGCTAAATCGATGGTGGGGATTTTTCCTTTAGCTCCACGCCATGATTAATTACAATATATATACATCATGTACATTTAATACAAATGGGGTCAAAACTGGGGTGGTACATTCCCCTCCCCCTTCAATAGCACTGTCCTCAGTGCATTACAAAATTTGAACAAAATGCTACACTGGTACTGCCTCAGTGTTTTACATAATTGAACAAAAATGGATGTTCCAATCGCATGGCATCCTCCAGCTCCCACGTAACCTCTTCAGGCCCGTAGTGCTCCCATTGCACCTTTACCTGCCCTATGGCTCGGTTCTGGAGCATTGTGACCTTCCTGTCGAGGATGCGCATTGGATTGATTTGGAACTCTCCCTCGGGTTCCACTTGAATCACATCCCAATTTATAACATGGTTAGGATCATGTACATATTTCTTAAGCAAAGAAACATGAAAAACATTATGAGCTCTAGTGCTAGCAGGAAATGAAAGTATATATGCAATTGGCCCTATTCTTTCAAGCACTTCAAATGACCCACAATATCTTGGTGACAGTTTGGCACAACTTCCAAGCTTCAAGGAACTCTTCTTTGCCCTCACTCTGAGGTAAACATGATCCCCAACCTTGAACTCCCTATTCACCCTACTTATCTGCATATCTTTTTTGTCTATCCTGTGCTGCTTTTAGATTCTGCCTGATCTTTACAACCTCCTGCTCCATCTCCTTGAGAAATTCTGGACCAAGCACAACCCTGTTCACTGGATTATCCCAAGTCATTGGTGTTCTACACCTTCTTCCATATAAAGCTTCATACATACTCATCCCTAAGGATGCCTGTTGTCCATTGTTATAAGCAGACTCTACCAAGTGTAAGTAATCTTCCCACTTGGTTGGTTTGTCCATCACATACATGTGAAGCATATCTTCAAGCACCTGATTAACTCTCTCTGTCTTCCCATCTATCTGACGATGGTATGTAGTGCTGAAGTTTAGCTTTGTACCCAAATCTACAAACAACCCCTTCCAAAAATTGGAAGTGAACTTGACATCTCTGTTAGAGACTATTGCATTAGGAAATCCATGCAATTTGAAAATATCCTTCATGAATATCTTTGCAATGTCATCAGTCTTATGCGTAGACTTAACCGGTATAAAATGTGCTACCTTTGTCAACTTGTCTACCACAACCATGATGGAATCATGTTGTCTCCAAGTCATTGGCAATCCTGTAATAAAATTCATGGAAATAACTTCACATTTCCATTCTGGAACTGGCAAAGGCTGCAACAAACCTACAGGATGTTGATGCTCAACCTTTACTTGCTGACATTTAATGCACCTTGAAATGTATTCAGCCATGTCCTTTTTCATTCCTGGCCAAAAGTACTGTTTTCTGGTGTAGCAATTGTCTTCTGGTATCCTGGGTGACTAGAATACGGAGCTTGATGGATTTCATCCATAACAACTCTACTCAACTCTGCTACATTTGGAATATAAATTCTGCCTTTATAAGTAAGAAGTCCATCTTCTTCCAATTTATATCCCTCATAAATATTCTCAAGACTTTGCTACTGCAATTTGTCTTTTACCAGCTCATACAATTCATCTCCAGCAGTACGATTAACAATCTACTACCTCAAATCTGATTGGAAAATACTAAGAGATGCCACATGCATTTCCGACACCTTCCTGCTGAGTGCATCAACTACCTTATTCTATTTTCTTTTTATGTGCTTGATTTAAAAATCAAAGTCACATAAAAACTCCAACCATCTCGTTTTCCTAGCATTTAGATCAAATAGATACTTCAAACCACAATGGTTTGTCCTTAGTTCAAATCTTCTACCCATCAAGTAATGCCTCCACATATTGAGAGCATGTACTATGGCTGCAAGCTCTAGATCATGAGTGGCATAGTTCTTCTCATGCTCCTTCAGCTTTCTCAACTCGTAACATATCATGTGGTTGTCTTGCATAAGGACTCCTCCAAGCCCTTGTCCGCATGCATTGGTACACACCACAAAATCTTTCTCTGGGTCTACAACTTTCAATACTGGTGCACTGGTGAGAACATTCTTCAATTGTTGGAAGATTTCTTCACACGTCGATGTCCATTCAAACTTTATCCCCTTCTTTTGCAAAGAAGTGATGCCATGTGCAACTTTGGAGAATCCTTCAATGAATCTCTTGCAGTATCCTGCAAGTCCCATAAAAGATTTTACATCTGTCACATTTCTTGGAGTAGGTGAATTCATAATCACTTCAATCTTTTCAGGGTCCACAGATATACCCTCTTTTGAGATAATGTGACCCAAATATTGAATTCTATCTCTATAGAAGTCACACTTGCTCAGCTTTGCATACAGCTGATGCTCCTGGAGAAATTGCAATGTAAATCTCAAATGATCTTCATGCTCTCCCTCATTCTTAGAATAAATAAGAATGTCATCAAGGAAAACAAGAACAAACTTGTCCAAATACCTGCTGAAGTCACTGTTCATAAGGCACATAAATGTAGTGGGTGCATTTGTGAGACCAAATGGTACCACTAGAAACTCATAATGTCCATACCTTGTTCTAAAGGCTGTCTTATGAATGTCTTCATCCTTGATTCTCACCTGATGGTAACTAGACCTCAATTCAATCTTGGAAAATACCTTTGCTCCTCTCATTTGATTAAAGAGGTCATCAATCCTAGGTAAAGGATATTTATTCTTCACAGTAACCTTGTTCAATTGTCTGTAATCAATACACAACCTGAGTGTACCATCTTTCTTCTTTACAAACAAAACTAGTGCTTCCCAAGGAGACACACTCGACCTGATATACTTGTTTTCTAACAACTCGTGTAGTTGTATCTTCAGTTCTAGCATCTCTGGTGTACTCATCCTGTAGGGTGTCTTGGACACTGGTGCTGCTCCTGGCACAAGTTCAATTGTGAAATCAATGTCCCTCTTTGGAGGAATCCCTGGAATCTCATCAGGAAACACATCCTTGAATTCCTATAACACCTGATAGTCCTCCAACCTAGGAGTTTCATCCCCTATTGCCTCCAAAATAAGAGCTGCATACAACTGACAATCCTTCCTACATAACTTCTTCAACTGCATTGCTGAGACCTGCCTTACTGAAATCACCTTTGGAATACCCTTTACCACTACTGGGTCCCCTTCTTCATCCATGCATTTGAAAGTCTTATTGTAACAATCAAGCTTTACCTTGTGAGATTCTAACCAATCCATTCCAATGAGAACATCATAGGAACCAAGTGGCAGAACATTCAGATCTACACAAGTGACCAATCCATTCATGACCAATGGACATTTCTCTATCACTTCACTAACCTTTCTCTTAGTTCCAGTGGCTAGCTGAACTAACCAAGATTTTCTATTCTTTACTTTCTTAAAAGCACAAATCTCCACTACTCTAGGGGTAATGTAACTGTGAGTAGAACTAGGGTCAATCAAAATAGAAATAGATTCCTCAACAATCTTACCTGCAACTTCAATCACAATTGGATGGTGATCTGCCTAGCGGTCCTCCAAAGCTGCATAAATCCTAGGGATGGCCCTTGCTACTTGACCCACTGTTTCCATTTCTTGAATGTTGTAAGTTGGCCTTGCACTCTCATTCTTGAGTGGAAAACTTCTGCGCATGTGGGGTCCTCCACATTTCCAACATTGGAGTGGTCCTCTATTCTATTATGGATCTTTAGGATTTTATCCTATCACTCCAATTGGCTTACTCACAGCTTGGGATGGCTGCTTCTGTTGATTCTTGAAGTTAGAACGTTTGAAACCTTTATTTCTTTGGTTAAACTTCTCATTCTTCTTGTCCTTCCATGCCTTATGGTAATTAGGCTTACCTTTGCTTTGCTCATAGAAATACTTAGCCTTCCTTATTGCTTCTTCAAGAGTTCTAGGTTCATAAAACTCAATTCTTTCTTTGCAAGACTGAGGCAATCCACTCAGAAAATGCTGGACTTTCACTTTTTCATCTTTGATGTACCTGACATACCTCAACAATTCCAAGAACTTATTTGCATACTCTTCCATGGTCTGCTGTCCCAATCTCAACTCATGGAAATCAATCTTGTCATCGTAATACCTGTCAGAGAGGAATTTCTGCTTGAAATACTTCTTGAACTGTTTCCACTTAAGTCTCCTTTCACTGATTCTCTTTACTTGCTTGAAGTGTTCCCACCAAATGGATGCTCTTCCATTCAGATTGAATATGGCAACCCTTGCCTTCATGTTTCTTGAATAATCCTGAACTTGGAATTACTTTTTTATCCCAAGAAGCCAAGCTTCATCCTCTTGTCCAGTCTTTACCTCACCGTCAAATGTAGGAGGTTTAACCTTCTTCAACTCATCCCGAGAGTGGTCCCTATGGTGCTTCTTTCTTTTTCCCTTACGAGAATAAGAGCTTGAATCCCCACTGGATTCTTCGGAGTCAGATGATCTACTAGAACTCCTTCTTCTTCTCCTAGTACTGCTCTTACTTCCTTCTGGTTTTACTGTACCCTATCCAAAGTCTATCTTTCTTTGCAAGTCTGTCAAACTCTGCAACATAGCAGCATTCAACTGATGCTGCTCTTCTTGGGCTTTAATCAAGATTCTCACGGTGGCTGCAATATCTGGCGGTGTCTCTTAGAATCTCCTTACATTAGATTCTATGTCATCATTTACAACTCGGACATTTTCTCCCATGGCATCTTGCGCACGCTCGTAGGAATCCCGAGCATCATATCCATCATGGGTTCTCATGGCTGAACCACAACTTTCTTTACCAAACTGCACTACCTGGAATACTGCCCTTGAAGGTGAATATGATTCTGCAAACATGTTAGTATCACAACTATTAGCTGCATAACATTTACACAAATCATAATTACTTACCTTCTCTTGGAAAAATCATAAAATGACAACTTTTCCCAAAACACAGAATTTTCTTCCTCAAAGAACGACTATCTCAGGGGACAACGGGGGTCAAGGGGGCTTTCCCCCTTCACTGCAGGGAGGGTTGACGGCAGCACCCTTGTTTTTTTTTTGTTTGTAAATCTTTGATTTTCGCGTAATCTGGCGCATAAGATCACTGCCATTTTCCTCCTTTTGGCCCTGTAAATCCACTGTAAAACTGCTGAAATCCGCTGAAAAAGCCCACTGAAAACTCAATTTTTTTTTTGTCATATCGGATCCCTTCCCAACTAATCATCTGATGTATCAGATCACTAGTTTACAATGCTTCTGATACCTCAGCGAACCGATCTTCATCTAGATTCCGACACGCATCAGCTAACCAATCCTCTATTTTCTTCCAATGTTTTGGACCGATCTTCCTCTAGCTTTTGACGCACATTAGCTAACCAATTCTCTATTTTCTTTCGATGTTTCGGACCGATCTTCCTCTAGCTTCTGACGCACATCGACTGACCAATCCTCTATTTTCTTTTGACATTTCGTCTTCCTTCAAGTGAGCCTTGCTGACACCTCGGCTCCACTTCAGTGAACGTCTTCCGAGATGCCTCGGAGAGCTTCTCGCAAGAGACATCAAAAAAAATTTTCCGAGATTTATGGTACTTAGAAAAATTTCTGAATTTTTCTTCTTACCTTCCTCTTTTTTCCACCGCTGCATCGGCTGCTCGATCATCTATCCTTTTTCGATGCTTCGGCTTTGCTTCAATGAACACTTTTCGACGATTTTGACACTTCAAAAATTTTCAGGTTTTTCTCTCTGGTTTCCTTGTCGGCTGTGTCTCAGCTCAACCCAGGCGAGACCATTGGCTCCTCTCAGTCAAGACCCTCAACTCCTCTCAGCCGAGACCACCGACAAATTTCAGACTTTGGACAATTTTCAAAATTTTCTTCCCCCCTGTTCCTTGTCCAGTGGACTTCCGCCTAGGTTATCTGGTGTATTAGATGAGCTTCCAGCTAGGTCATCCGACGTATCGGATGGGCTTCAGCCTAAGCCATCTGATAATTTTCATACTTAGAATTTTTTTTTTGAAATTTTCCTATCATTTTCTTTGATTTTCTCATTTTTCCCCTTGTTGGGCAGAGGGTAACTTGCCTCTGTCACTGATTCTTCACGGCCCATTGACGCCCATGCTGCAACATCTGCTCTGATACCACACTGTAATGTCCCTGCCCCTCCAACCGGAGAAGAGGATGCTACCATACCATTAACTATCCGAGAAACTAGCCCCATGAACATGTACATACATAAAAAAAAACTGAAATGCTTTGAAGTAAAACATGCATAATTATTCAACATACACCGAAAGAAAAACATACATTTAGGCATTTAACATGTTCATCATAATTCATTAAATGTCAAATATGATTGCATAGATTGAACACAATAATACTTATCTTATGAAGAACTTGTCTCGCAACCAGCTACGTCGCTGCAACGTTCCACCCAACCATAGGCCAGTGTGCCCCTTAATCTCTCAGCAACAGTGCCACCCCCGAGTTGGGCATCATTCCCCAAGGAATAAGGACTAAGCAGGCTCACACATAGCCAAAGGTACACAAATCAGCCAAGAAAAAACAGTTGGGTTTATCAGGCCATCAGGGCGCTAGGAAAAGCTAAATGCTAATCTAGTGGGCTCATTGAAGAGCTAAGGACACCTACACCAAAAATATCTTGACTTCTAGGACACCCACACACACCAAACATAAGGAATCAATCCCTTCTCTACTACACGAACCGTCAGGCCCTAACTTGCCTTCCAGTGCTATTAAGGGGTTGTGGAGAAGAAATCCAACCCTCTAGCTCTATCTATGTGGCTCCCAAACACACCATGTTTATCAGGCATACCAAGATTTCATTCCCATCCCAACACAGTCCAAAGAACAACCACTGCATACACACAACAAAATAAGCAATTCACAGCTCTGGGGAAGAAAATCAAACACCACAAAACAACCGAGGTGACAATTTGGGTAATATGCAACCCTGACTGGGAAATTTGATTCCTGAGTCGTTCTTGGCTTTATCATGGCAAAAACGACTCAATAAGAACCCACAACAACCCAAAATTGTAAATGAACCCACAACAAACAAAAATCATGGGGAAACCAATGACAATCGATTTCTGAGCTACGTGAGGAAGGAAAAACAACCCACGTGGAGGTGAATTCTCACGGTCAGACCCACAATAAAGAGAAATACACACAGCAGAATCCCCAACCATGAAAGTCACACACATAGCAAAATCATGCATGTGAGGCCGCTCTCCCAGTTCTCTGCGTGAGTAAAAATGCCAAGACCTGTGCATGAGGAGTGAAACGACTGTCTCTGTGTGAGGATGGGAAAGAATGGAAGAATTCCCATGTGAGGGTGAAAGAGTCTGTTGGTGGAGTGTGCATGTGGCCAAGGGATGACAGTCCTGCCACACACCACTACCCAGCAATAACTACCCAACTAACATCAGAGGTTTTAATTTGGTAGTTGACTGATTGAGACAAGGGAAAGTTGAGTAAGACAAAAAGGTGGGTGATAGCTAAAAGGGTTTATCAATTGACACTTGGGTTTTCCCCAATGGCTCCCAAGGGTTAAATAATTTCCCTCCCTATCCTTAGGAAAATCATGCCCTTTTCATTATGGTTACATTGACATAGATGGTTGGGGTTTATTTTATTTAAAATGCATATTTACATGATGCCAAAATTTTAATGTGTTGGATATCACGATATACCATCGGCAACGATTTTAATCACCGAAACATTAAGTGCTAAATTGATGGTGCGGCTTTTGCCTTTAGCTCCACACCGTGATTAATTACAATATATATACATCATATACATTTAATGCAAACGAGGTTAAAACCGGGGTGTTACATTGAACATTTATGAAACACCCTAGAATATAAATACAATTTAAAGTTTTTTTTTAATATTGGGTTTGGATCAAACACAATATTATCTAGTATCCTCGACCATCTATGAAACTGTGTAAGCCTCCAAGTCTTATTTAGTACCCTTGAACATAAATAAATTTAAATCTTTTTATTGAAAGCTAGTTTGACCATCTATGAAACTGTGTAATCTTTTGAGTCTTATTTAGTACCCTCGAACATAAATAGAATTTAAATTTTTTTATTGAAAGTTGGGTCCACCATCTATGAAATTGTGTAAGCCTACCGGTCTTATTTAGTACCCTCAAACATAAATATAATTTAAATCTTTTTATTAAAAGTTGGTCTTATTTAGTACCCTTGAACATAAATAGAATTTAAAGCTTTTTATTGAAAGTTGGGTCCACCATCTATGAAACTGTGTAAGCCTCCAAGTCTTATTTAGTACCCTTCGAACATAAATAGAATTTAAATCTTTTTACTGAAAATTGGGTCGACCATCTATGAAAGTGTGTAATCCTCCGAGTCTTATTTAGTACCCTCGAACATAAATAGAATTTAAAACTTTTTATTACCTCGAACATAAATAGAATTTAAATCTTTTATTGAAAGTTGGGTCGACCATCTATGAAATTGTGTAATCCTCCCATCTTATTTAGTACCCCCAAACATAAATATAATTTAAAGCTTTTTATTGAAAGTCGGGTTTCGGTATCAAACATAAATTAAATAAAATTTGAAGAAAGTTTTTTTATAAATTTGTTAGGTTTTAAGAACCCAACATAAATTCTCGAAGATCTATGATAAGATGTGTCCAGCCAATAACATAAAGATCAAACTTCGACTAAATCCACCATGAAACTGTATAGCATTGATTATCCTCATAACATAATAAGTTTATCGATGCTCAGATTTATAAATTTTAAAAAATTCATTTACATTGTCAATGTGGGATAAAGATTCGAGCCACAAGTTGATCAAGACCAACACATGAGCCTATTCTATTTTTTCATTCATAAAGAGAGGGCTAGGTTTCCACAAAAGAGAAATTGTTCATTCATAAACAGAGGCCTGGGTTGCCATAAAAGAGCGAGAGATTCCACCATTCATGGAAAGACTAAATCAAGTTTTAATAGAGATAAAGAATGTTTTTAGGTCAGGGTGCCATATCATGAACTTGCTACAGAGATAGGGCCTCATTTATGAAAATTCTTCATGATTATTATGTCTTTTCAAGCACCCTCATTTGCTACCAACCTCTGAGTAAAGGATTCTGGATGTTATACCAATGAAGGGTACACAGGGAAATGTCCTACAACAAATAATTCATATTTACATTCAATACAATGAATCTCCACTAGATGGTCTTGAAGAAATTACTTGTAGGATGATGCCACAAAAACCTGCTTGGAAATTCCAAATTAATTAGACGAGATAAATAAAGACTTGATACCTTTCATTAATTCTGACAGCCCTAGTATTTAGACATCATAAATGGTTTTGAAGGAGTTCCACAATGATAAAACTTCACCAAGTGGAATTCCATTTTAGTGTGTGATTTGGATTTGATGGAAAATGACAAGAGTCATATCCATTGTCTGAATATTGAAGTGTACCATTTTGAGAGCAGAGCATATGAGAAATGACCTCGACTAGCCTTAGTCAAGACCGCCATGGAAATTGCAACTTGTAACATGTTTTTTTGAATAATTAAAGTACTTATTTCATAACATAATGAGAAATGTTGGGAGAAATTACCTCTTGAGACAACAACTTTAATTTTATATGTGTTATAAATGTTGTTAGATTTGAATTGCTCTATTTATAGAATGGTCAATAGACATGTTACATGGTAGCTTCTTACTTTACCGATAAGATTTCATCAGGTCAAGTGAATATTGGAAGAGATAGAACAAGGGGAATTTATTGTTGAATACCAAAGAAGGTGAAAAAAAATACTTCAAAACCATTATCACACATTAAAAAGAACTGGTGCAAAAATTATGTTGTAGCAACTATGGGACAAGAACATATTGATGTGTTTTCTTCCTGCTTAAATGAGGAACTTGGGGATTCATACAATGAGATATAGGGTGTCCTCTTGTTCCATACACACACACACACATATATATGAGCTATGATTTATCTTGGTTAACTAAAAGCAACAAGGATGAGTGAGAATCTTATGGCACTTTTTGAACTGTGAAAAAACAGAATGGTGGTCTCAGTCTTATACACACACACACACACACACACACACACACACACTCTTGTCTGCCCTCACAAGATATATTCACCATAAAATATAGTACATCATCCTCATGTGAAGATTGCTACAGTTGGAATTGCTGCTATCATGGTTAAGCAGTCTAGATCAAAAGCCATGGTCTAGGGAGTTAGACATTGATGAGGTTTTGGAGTTGTTCACTATTAACTTATGGATATTGTACATGATGGTGTGGTTCCCATGAAAAATGTCAATTTTGATGAAGGGCTAAGTGTTTTCTTGAAATGTGAGAGTTTATTGTTAACTGTTCATGCCTCAGAAATAAAGAAACAATGGAATGTCCATTCTATCTATGAGTGAAAACAAAGATTAAAAGTAACGAGAAATTTGGACAACCAGATGGAATCAAAATTTCTTGAAGATTAATGACAACAACATATTTCTATTTTGTAGGAGAGATGGGATAGCTAATTCCTTAAGGTGTCAAGAGCTCTCAATTATTTTCCACTTTTAGTAAATAATTGCACAATCCAAAGTAACAATTCATCATTCAAGAAACATAAAGATGAAAGAGATTTAATATCAAAGGATTTACGAAATTCAAAAGAGAAGAGTATCTTCCCCTCAGAATTTGAAGGTCAAAAGTGAAGAAATACTTATGGTTTATAACAAAAGGTGTACCCGTTTGCCTTTAGAGATTGATAGATTCATTGTTTAAGATGTGTTAGTCTGTAAACCCTCATCTTTTATATTTACCCTTAACATCCATAAATCTTTCATATTCTATGTATTTGAGTCATAATTTGATCAAAGAGGTTACATAAGGTTTTAGATTTCATAGTAACACTATAAGTGTTGTTTTGACTTGTCACTTTGTTGTTATTCCCTTTGAACAATATATTGAATCCTCATTACTGTTAACCTTCAAGCATGTGTTTTAAAGTTTCTTTGGTGAATTTTTGTTTCTACCGAAGACCATTGGTTCAGTATATTACTTTCATTGGTAGGGTTACAAGATTTATTCAATTACAATACCATGTTGTTGTCAAGTCTATGTGTTATCTCACTTTTCATCCCTTTGCAAAATATTACCAATTTGTACAGTATCTGAAACAGTTTCCTTGAGAGTTTAGCTTATGAATAGTATTTATTTTGATTGTATTGAGTGAATATATTCATAATAAATTGTTTGAGGTAAAAGGAAGTTAAAACATATGTTCTTTGAACATAAACCAAAATATTCATTCTTAGGGTTTATTTGATTTGAAAATGGATGCCTTGACATAGTTCCCTAGCCAGGAACATCTCAAGAGCTAACAAAGTCCTCTTAAATTTCTACACTAAATGCCACCTTACTTGAAGACAAAATATTGTCCTAATTTGTTTTGTATCAAGTGGTATACACACAAAAAGTTGCCACTTTCACAGTCATATAAATTTAGAATCCCTCACATATATATTGAAATAGCCTGCCACTACCAAAAAGAATTAAAAAACTTAGTTTGTGACTATGTTCAACTATGCGATTGTGATTGAGTTGGTCAACTATGGCATGGTGACTGAGCTGGGGTGACAGTGCTAGTACACTCTACTCCACTCTTTTCAAAATATCAAAAGTGACAATATATTCAAATACATAAAAAATTTGCAAAATTTTGGGCAGTGTATCGGCAAGGTGAAAAACTCATGAAATATCTCCTATATCACAATATATCAGCAATATATTTTGATAGTAACTAAAAATGCTAGAAGACACATGAATAGAAGTAGAAAATCCATGTTGCATATACATTGTTTAGTTTGCAGAGGCTTATATATTGGAGGAGCCTACTTTTCCGTTTTATCTGGAGTCTATGATCTTCAAAGCAGAGGAAAGCTTTCAATATTATTATCTGATGATAATTTTTAAATACATACTAGCAGGCATAACAAACCTATGTTAAAGGAGACAATACCATCAAACAAGTTTTCAAGACTTCACAATATTTACCTTAAAAATGCTACCTTAATTGGAAAAGCAGTGCATTTTCCATGAAAATTGGGACACCTTGAGGAGGAGCATCAACAACAGTAGTGTTAGGTGTAGCATGTGATATTTATAGCAATGGAAAGGGATGCTTTGTGTTCTCCCAAAGCATAAATAAGTCTCAAATAAGAATTTCTTTGGAACATGATAGAAGGAAGGAAAATCAATTTGGTTTATATGGTTGCTTACTTGATTTTAATAATATTTTACACAGTAATTGTGAGGGAATTCTGATTCTGCTATAAAAAAAAAGAGGGCCTTAGCTGCAATCTAGAGTTGAACATGAAGCTAATAACTCTCAATAACCAGTGCACACTTTGACCAACAGTTAAAATTTGAAAAAAAACATTGTCCAAAATTCTTTGGTTGTATCTATGCTAGATGTAATGTGAGGGCACTTGTCAAAGTTAAAATGATGCAAACTGAAGAAATCATGGACAAACAATAATATTTCTTGGCAAAATTAGAGATGGATACAACAAAATTCTTCCAGTTATATATGAGCTAAATGATTCTATTGAGCGGCTGGAGAGGGTCTTAGACTTGCTAGCTTAGAACTCAGAACTGTTGATTTTTAAATAGAACAATTTGCACCAAGCAGAGGATCTATTACAGGATCCAACCAGAAATAAAATAAAACAAGAGACTTTGGTTGTCTCAAATTTGTCACATTTGGACTCTACAAATATTCGACTCACAAATATATCTAATGATTTTTCCAATGCATAGATACAGGGGTGGACCACAAAAGAGTAAAACCCAAAAGAATGTAGTCAATAATATATCAATAGTAAAACCTCCTTTAGCAATAGAATTCACCAAGTCATGAGTAGAATGATAAGGGAGAGAAAAATGGAAGTCTAAAGAGGAGCCGCCATCCCTATCAACGACCATGAACTTTCCCATTTTGGGCCAAATAATTCCCCTAAAGAGTGGTCTATACTAAGAATGCCGAGGAAGGAAAACACTGTAGTCAACTTCAATGTTAGAATAGGAGACATCATCTCTATCAACGGCCATGAATCTATCAATCTTGAGCCCAAGAATATCCTTGGAAGAGTGGCCAAAACTTAATGATTATGTGATCGTAGGAGGGAGGATTTGGTAATCCCTTGATGTAGATCTCTTGGCATTGAGTGCCAACCAATTTCAAAGGAAAAAAATATGGGGATGCCAATGTTTCCACTATATCTATGTTGAGATCATGCTCAACCAATTGGAGGTTTTCTCACATCAGCTATGGTTTGAGACCAATGTTACCAAAATCAAAATCAACAATAAATTGGCGAGGAAAAAGAGTCAAAATTTTTAATTGGATGGGGAAAAAATCAACAAATACAAGATATTAAATGTATACACATTTTGGATTAAAAAAAACCAATTTTCATTGATATTCAAAGTAACCATGTTCATAAACTGCAAGATATCAATAGATGTCCAAAATATATCAATTCTCATCCATAAGACTAGTCCATATAGATAAATCATTGTCTATATTGGTATCCTATTCATCAATAGCAATTGTACCCCCCTCCTCTAGGCTCTAGCCGTTGCCTCTACTTTGAATCTTGAATTTGATCCTGCAAAGACATTAGTCAACACCCTATAATTTTGTTGAAATTGGGTACATGCACAACAACGCTTCTAGTGGAGATGATATGAGACATGGCATGCAAAAATGCATCCTCCTTGAGATCTGTGCCTTGACTACCAGGCTCTACATGCACTTAACTAAACTGAGCTAGGTTGCATGCACCTTACCTAACTGATGCATGCAAACTTAAATTAGAAACTTAAAGCATGAAAATTCTAACTAAAGAAAAACCAAAAAATGATCTGAACTGCTGAATATAAATGGCATCTAAAGTAGATCTAAACTGAGGATAGAATATGTATGCATGCACCATCTATCTCTCTATCCATAAATGATCATGTTCCCTCATAACCTATGTACATAATTGAAGGAGGGTTGTAGGGAACTACTGTATAGAACTCTGCTAGAGGAGGATTTCCTCACTACTGTACAAACCTACACATATGTCACCTCTACTTGCTGATTCCATTAATGCACTCTGCTATACACTTCTTGAGGTACTAAGAATCCCACACTTTATTCCCATTGACCTATTACTTGGTCAATTGCAAACATTAATAAATTATCTTGTCTTGTCTTATCTATGTTAGGGGTAGGGAACAATAGGTTGAGGTGGCCTAGTGGAATCAAGTATCAAAGGGCATTGTCTCATTAATCTACTACAAAATGTGCATGTGACACCAATATAAATGGGTTCCTTAATGCTCCAATGGATAATAAAGGTTAAAAGGAGGGGATCAATCTAGTAGACATCAACCCTTATGGCTCAACATCTAAAAGTAGATGTCTCTCAAATATACAAGAAGGTAGGAATGGAACCTTAGGGTAATGAAAGAAGGTAGGAATGGACCCTCTTGTATCTCCTTATAAGCAACAGAAATTCCCCAAATGTCATAACAAACAAGCCACCTGAAAATGAAGTGCTCCATCTCCACCTATTGGAGGAAGCAAAGATGACAAATATTGTCCACCTGTTGAATTTGGGGATCTGTACCAAGTCTACTCATCACTAATGAGTGTACTCTCAGAAGACCAATGGGAATCATATGGCCATATGACCAGTGTTGTTGTAGGTAGTCTAGACAAACAGTGAGACCATCAATAATTTGTAAGAACTACTCAGTGTAAAATCCCATCTTAGAGCTGAAAGGTTGTGGGGATGAAACCAAATTGATCTCAATGAACTACTAATAGATTTTCTCTCCAGTTGACTCATTGGTATCCCCCTTTGGGGAAAAAGGTGTGAGATCCTCTGGTGAAACCTTGTAATTATTAGTCTAGGAACAAGACAATAGGTTGAGGTGCTGAAGTAACTTTAAAGTAACCAGATAATTCTAAGCGAACATTGCATTAGTCCTGCAAGTGTAAAGAATGCAATTATTCAGAAACCAAAGCTAAACCAGTAGAACCTTTACTTTGGGAACATAAATTTCAATACTACTGGACAGATTGGAAGCGGTTTCCCTCCTGTAATATCGAATTTCAAGGAATTCACGACGAACAAAAAAATATGTCTAGATCTAAAAAAATTTCATACCCCTTTTAACAATAGCATTGAGAGAATCATCCACCCTGTACCAGTGGATTAGTTAATTTTTGAGACCCCCTCAAAACTTACCACTTGAAGAGTTGGAAGATTTTGGATAGGCATACTTCGAGTAACATGGATTGACATTAAAGACTCAGGCTCTCAGGCTCTAGCTTTCGACCTCTCAACATTGTTAATATAAAGGTGTTGTTGGAGAGAAAAGAAATATATGAATCAAATACCATTTAGCACTAGCATTGGGAGAATTATACCCATTTCAAAAGGGAATTAATTCACCTTTTTGACACCTTCAAAACTTAACTCATGATGAGTAAGAAGGTTCATTGGAGGAAATTTGGGGTCTAAAATGGGCTTTATAAGAAAATGCGCCAACAACAAATGTGAGTTGGAATTCAAGAACCAATAGAATTTCAATAAAATGAGTCAACCATAATGGTTGAATTGACATATTTGTCATAAAAGAAAACTACTTTTTTTGTTCATATTTTCGACATATCTCCCTGTGTTTTTACTCAAATTTCAAGCGGGAGAGCTCGTTGGATCAAATTTTTTCAGGTATTTTTTTTTATGGTAGCAGGGTCCATCAAAAGTATGTAGTGTGGGTACTCGTTGGATGCAGAATTAAATTCCGTATCCAACGAGGTCTCCCTCTCATAATTTGAGTAAAAACACAGGGAGATATGTCGAAAATACGTACTCAAAAAGTAGTTTTTTTCATTCTTCCTCCAAAATTAATAACTATTATTTTATTATTTTCCTTAGGAGGCCCATTTTAGACCTCAAATTTCCTCTAATGGTTCTTGACAGGAAATACATGATTCTAGTAACATGGATTGGCACTGAAGGGTGTTATAACACTGTAACTTCCTTTGTCTTGTTAATTTAGAGATGTTGCTGGAGAAAAAAGAAATAACTAACTAGAATCTACAAGACTGTAGAAGCTAGAAATATTAACAAAGATTTTTTGCACCTTTTCCTCGCCTCCACTTGTAATAGCTGACATTACACCAGCATAGATCGATCTTAAACTCAGATCTATCAAGCACCGAGAGGGATCCAATTTAATATAATTTACCAATAAGTTTGGGTGGATTTATGATGGTTTTAATTTTTTTTATTTTATAAACCGACGTGGTTTTTTTATTACTTTTTAGTTGGTTTTAATTTTTTTTATTTTATGAGTCGACGTCAATTTATGTTTTTAACTACTTTTTTTGTAGTGTTACATTACGTTATGTGAAAATATCTCCCTCATACTAAGTTGTAGAGCACCTTGCTACTCTTGGTGCAAAAACCCGAAAGCTTGGGAGTTTAGAAAATTTTGCATCATTGCAAATATTTTGTGAAATGTTGAAGTATGCTTAAGGATGAATGATTCCAAGTGCAACTTCAAAGCATCTATACTAGAGGCAGCTCAAAGTTTGGAATATACATTTGATCACTAAAAAGGTAATATTGAGAGCATCTATGAAATATATTGAAAAACAGATTCACAGCTTGATTAAGGATGAAAAATGCTAAAAAGTGCAACTTCAAAGCATCCACACCTAATCCAAGCCAAAAATATTGGAATATACATTTAACCAGTGAAAATATTTTGAAAAACATGTCAAATGTATTGAAAAACATATTTTTAATTTCATATTCTGAAAGATATTATAGTAAGTTGCAAAGTCAATTTTCCCTCCTAGCACTTACAAGCATTGGCCCTTTAGTGAATGTGTTTTCCTATAGGCCATTTAGGGTCAATAGGGAAGGAGGGAAGTTCTTAGTGATGTGCTCCATGCTTGATAAGGATTCTAAAATCCAATTTTCAAAGATATTAATCCTCAAATTAATTTTCCAAAATTTGGATTTTCCCTCCAACTGTTGGTCAAACTGTTCACCAATAGACTTGTTTTTCTGGGTTTCCTAAAATTTTACCCAAAATATTTTGCCTCATCATGCAACATATCTCTCATTCTACTCAAACCTTTTCGCTAGATGACAATTAGAAAGATTTTCAACTAAATTGTAGTGATTTTCAACCACAATAAAGAGGGAAGAATAATTCTTTTACCGCTCAATTTGAAAAAATTGTCGGTTGAATGTTATTCCCTTATTCTTCTAAATTCTAATTTTCTAAGGAAAATGTGGATCATCATCTTGATTTTGATTTCTATCCTGGAATACTGGCACCATTTAAAGGTTATCCTCTTGCAAGCTATTTCCTTGAATAATTTCCCCATATGTACTATTACCATACTCACGAGCCAAACAAGTCAATGACTGGGGGACAAGTCATACTCACATTGATCTAGTTTGAATCAGGACAAATGATTTGAAGTCAATACAAGTACAACTCACCAACCTACTTATAATGCCCATTTGACTCAGGACAAACGAGTTTAATTCAATGCAAGTATGACTAACCTACGTACTTATAATGCCCACAAACTGCACCATTTTGTCTAGAATGTTCCAGTTTTTTCCCAAGCAAAGCCATCCTCTCAACTCTTCTACCTTGCCAAGTTTTTCCTTAAGCAAAGTTAGATAACATTGTTGCATTGATGGCATTTGGAGGGTGTTTCAAATGGTGAATATTTCTATAAAAAGGTATCCTATCCAATTGGAAAAAAATGTCCCCTAAATAGTATGGATGTTACTCATAATTATTGGACTTTCTGTTTTCCTAGGATTTATTCTCTATTAATTTTTTGTTATTGCACCAAGAGGAAATTCCACAACACATGCATGGTGGGGGGAGATATCCACCAATTCTTTGTGTGTGTGTGCATTTCTGTAATTCTTAAAAAAATAAATAAATAAAACACTAACAAATGTGAATACATGGTTGATCCTGCCAAACCCTAAATTAATTCCATCTTGAATTTCTTTTGGATATGCATTCTATTCATTGTAAATGAACATGGAAAGAACGAATGTTAATTCCACAAAACAATCAATCTAGAGAAAGTGCACAAGGTTAGGGTGGAGTACTGAACTAAGATTGATACGAAGAAACACGAATCTCTTTCTGTTGCAACCCGTTTTTTCAACATGCAACTGTACCTAGCAGAATATTCGTTATTGTGAATTTTTATCAATGGAATTTGAACATTGAACCATTTTGAAAATTATGTACTGTGTGTTGAAAAAAATTATGGCTTTGCAGGATTTCCAAAAAAAGCTTGCTTGTTTCCAATAATTCTCCAGAGTCAACAATAAACTTCCATATACCTAATATTGATGCAACAACAGCTTTGAGCCCATGCTTTCCATTTGCAGGATCAACTGTTTCCTGTGATAGGAATTTGATCTCACAGTTTAAAATAGATGGCTTGACAGTTGACACCTTAAAGAATATGATACGACTTGGAGCACAATAGATACAGGGTTGAGATCAATCTGTGCTAGCATAGGACTTCACCCAAACATTAATCATATTAGGAGCCAGGTTAAATAAGAAAACAACGGGAGGATCTTACAAAGCCCATGGTTGGGACTCAGGAGGTAGTTGTTGGAAGGAACTTTGCGGCATCTAGATCTGGGAAGGCAGTTAGATTTTAATTTTGATATTGATCTCTTTTTTCCATTTAAAAGAACGATATTTGTCACAAACTGTTGTTCTTGACTTGTGTGTATTTCATTTATTTATTTACTTGTTTATTTCAAATAATGAAACAAGTGACTACTTATGATTACAATTTCAGAATAACAGTTCAAATCCAAGATATACAGAGTAAATTATTCTCTTTTAGGACAAAAAACTTCTAAGTTCTACAGATATCAACACATGCAGATGCACCATCAGCTAGTGGTTACAATGAGAACTATGGTTGTAGTGAGATTCATGCAACAACAAAGAGAACATAGATTATTCCTAACATAAACAACTTTATGCATGTTAAGACTTTGTTCGATATTTGCCACCATTTAAGATTCATTTAAAGGATATTAAGTAAGAAAATATGTGCAGTTAAAACACGTAAATACTTTAACAGGAATAACATAGGGTAACTACAACTAAAAGCAGAATGAACAACAGCGCCAACATGCTCATTTACATTGATGCATTTCTCTTGAAACTGACCTTGCATTGTGTTCTAAGGGTAGATTCCCTGCATTTGTAATCCTAGAATTTGCATGGTCTGCATGACATGATCACCTTGGAACCCACATTGATGCATCCTATGCCTATCCATAGTTTTCTGAGGCTGACTAAGGGCAGGACCTCTTTGGAACATTGCTTGTTGATTGGAGGGTTGAATAGCTGGGAACCTTGGAAGATGGTTGTCAATTTCCATCCTCTGGTAAACTGGAGGTTGCGGAAAATAGTGGTTACTCGAATGCATGCTCACTTTTGTAGCCCCATCTAAACTTGGTACCTGGATTGCTTGATTCTATTCAAAGTCCATTGGTTGAATAACACCTTTCACTTCATGAGAAGTTGATTCCTATGAAGATATATATGAGGCATTACTCCCATGATAAATCCTTTGTTGTTATAAGTAACCTTCCTATCCAAACAAAGACAAGAAATAACACATTTAAATTTTACCTTTCAAAGTAATAGCGTATTGTCTTGATTGATTTTTGTGAACATCGTTAGGGTAGGGATAACAATCATGATTCAACTGTACACCAATGATATTGCTCCGAGTACCAAAATCATCCAACTTATACCCACAAAGCTCAAGTCGCTTAAAGTATGTAGTGTTCACAAACTCACTAAATAACCATGTTTAAGTGACGTGACACCTATAGGTAGCGTCATACCAAGGCTTGGTTTATCAATGCCTCTAGAATGTTCAAATAATTATCCACAAAAAATCTTCTACACTTTTTCATCAAAGTACCTTGATAGGCAATTCCTCGCTAACTAAGCATCATGAGATGAGCCACACATAAGAAAAAAGAGTTTAGACAAGCTGATGATATGATAATAGAGTCGTGGTCCACTAGATGCACACCCAAAATTTTGGTAGACCTACTACAACTAAGCCAAGTCTTCTATCCTAGCAACCATGTATATTTTTGTTTAGCAATCTGTTTTGTGAGACATTTTGGTAGTGGATAAGCAATGGACTCCATCAAGAAGTCAAACAACATCACAAATTCTTTTCCAACTATTAGGAAAACATAATTTGCACCTCTATACATTAAAGTTTCACAACCACACTGAACAAACTCAGAATAAATACAATTAACTTCCTTCAAAAACTGATAATTAACTAATAATCACAACATTCCTAAAAAATGCAAGGTTTCACTCTCAACATGTATCCACCCGGGATTCCTTTCAATGATCCCTTCCCCACTTTCAATGGTGATCTAGTAAATATTATGTTGCCTACTTTATTTTTATCCCACCTATATGCATCATTCCCCATCAACATTACATTACACAACCCCTCATAGATTACACCTATCTACACAAAAATGTATACACCAATATATCTTGATTCTTCACACTCCAAATCATGTGAAGATTGAAATAAAAACATAAACCATAATGAATATGAACTTGTACAAATTTTGGCATAGCCTAAAAAGAAGACAACATAATATGGATATCGATTAGATTACTACACGTTACATAAAAGTGATTATTATTTATGGAAACATTAACCTTAAAAGATGAACTATAGAAATTTTGACCTCAAGTATGGATTAATTTGGAATACATTACAAAGTGAAGATAAACCTAGATAGATTTGGGCCTTCAAACCAGATTACAAAGATATCAAAAGGATCAATCTTCCTAGGGATCATACTTCAATGTAATACTTTTACTGATGTTATTTGTTTTCTATTTAGAATTTGATGATTGACTTGCTCCATAATTCATGAGCATTCATGCATGGCCAAGTATAATCCCTAGAATATAAATGGATTGGGAAAAAGTGGACAAAATGAAGGAGATGGAAACCAAAAAAACAATTGTTGCATTAGAGGAAATTTCAACTCAAAATGGACCTCATAAGGAAAATTAATAAAATAATAGTTAAAATAATAAAATAATATTTATTAATTTTGGAGGAAGAAAAGAAAAAACTATTTTTTTGTTCGTATTTTCAACATATCTCCCTATGTTTTTACTCAAATTTCAATTGGGAGAGCTCATTGGATGAGAAATTAAATTCTGCATCCAACGAGTACCCACTCGACATACTTTTGACAGGTGATGCTACCCCAAAAACAAGAAATACCTGAGAAAACGTGATGATGATGTCATCACCATTTTTTTTTTAGGTATTTCTTGTTTTTGGGGTAGCAGGACCTGTCAAAAGTATGCCAAGTGGGTGCACGTTGGATGTGGAATTTAATTACACATCCAACGAGCTCTCCAGATCAAAATTTGAGTAAAAACATAGGGAGATATGTCGAAAATACAAACAAAAAAAGTATTTTTTTTTATGATACCTATCCCCAAATTTATATTAAAAATTTGTTTAAGAGGTGCTCCCTTTCTGAATTTTAAAGCATTTTGATTGGCTAATACATGTTGACATGGAATTTGTATTATTTTTGGAAGGCCCATTTTAAACTGAAATTTCCTCTAATGTAAGAAAGTATCCACAATTATTAGAGGATTGTTGACCCTAGATGATGATAGGCCCAAGAGGCATGCGTTTTGAAATGGTAGACCCAAGAGACAAGTCAGAATCAACAATCAGGTAGTCTGATATTCTTTGTGCAGCTGATTCACTTTTTCATGATTATAATTTCTTCTATGTTTTATAGCATGCAGAATAAGTCACCCAAATTACTAAAATCCCAGACCATAAAATGTGGATTTATATTCAAAGCTTAAATAATGGAATTACTAGAAATAACATGTGGTAGGTAAATCCCATGTTCCATCCAATTAAGTATTTTTGGATTTAAAAAAATAGAGTTTTCAAATTTTAAGAAAAAATTACCAAGAGGATCAATTAAAACTTACAATTGAAAATTGGCTAAATTGCTCTCAACATTATCTTTGTAATTGCACTTTCATTGAATTAGTTTTACTGTTATTAAAGCACGACAACAACACAATATAAGATAAGCTACAAGGGGCATATGAAACAATTATGAAAATGAAATTAATTAGGTTGATCATGATCCATAGGTAAATACAGTCTAGTACTTGTACAATAATATATACTTGAATCGTAGTAAACATAAGATTAAAAAAGAAACAATTGTTTTTTATTGAAGTACTTACTGATACAGTACATATGCTGCTAACTTTATGAAAGTCTATAACCATAAATTAGAGAATTAGTTGTGGTATGTCCTAATCATAAAAAACACATTAATCTCCTACTAAATTGGTTATAAAATAAAATATTTTATCGCCATTTTTAAAATAAGTCCAAGGCACGTTGGAAAACCTAAGAACAAAAATTATTATCCGTGATATATGAACAATAATCAACTAACTTCCATTTCTTACAATAATCCCTAATAAAAAATTGGATAGGGATATTGGATAATAAAAATTCAAATTAATAAACTAGATCATTTATGACCTGGGGACATTCTTATGAAAAAGTGGATAGGGATACCGCATAACAGAACTTGTATAGCTAATGGGATAAGTTGTCAATTTGTCCCTCAAAGACTCCCTAATGTTTCTATGCAGTCATTCAGCTTCTCCCCCTTTCTCCCATTCTAGAAATCAATTAAGAAGCTTTCAACATCTACAGTTTAAGCTTGGAAGCACTCATTAAAAGATCTGAAGAAAGGAGTTTGTATTCTCTAGAAAATGTGGTGCTGTTGAACCTCTCCATCCCTAAAATAACTTCCAAATAAAATCAAATAAAATAATCCAATAAATCAAGTGCTCTAAAATCTCATCTTCTACCTCATCAGATGGCAGCAGTCTCCCTTCACCAAACCCCAGCCAGCTGATATATCCGCCAATGTCCTCGATTCACAACCAAAACTCTTGTTCCATTTATTAATTAAAAAACACCGAGGCTAACCATTCATGCAAATAATTTACTGAAACCCATAATTATCACTATTATTCGCAGCTTTTATTAGAAGGAAAACAAATGTACAACGACACAAAGATAAACCATCGACAATGGGGTTTCCAAGCCCGAAAGTCAGGAGTTCAAAACCTCACGAAACTTGCAGGCCAAGGAATAGTAACGGAAAACCACAGTTTCTCCCTCTACCCCAAATTCTCCCTTAGGCTGAAAACCTAGAAATGTGCATTGACACAGAGATGAACCATCGAGAATGGAGTTTCCAAGCCTGGAAGTCAGTAGTTCAAAACCCCGTGAAATTTAAAGGAGTAGGAATAGTAAATGAAAAACCCCAGCTTCTCCCTCAACCCTGGCTTATCCTTCAGGCTAAAAACCCAACTTTTCCCTCCTGCGCAGTCCTCAACCTTGTGAAAACCCAATGCTCTCGAGCGATTCTCCCTCCTTTGTAATAAAAAAACCCTTGAATATTGGCATATTTATATATTAAATAAAATAAACCCCTAGACCCTTAATAGACCCACAATATAATGTTTTGATTTTTTTTTCATAATTAAACCTCCAATATGAATGAACGTGATATAGTATTGGTCTGTCAGCAATGCCCCCATTGCTATCACATGATCATAAAAAAATTTAAAGAAATGATGCATGTAATGGATGTCATGGGTATGGTCGTCACTTATGTAGAAGTGACTTTCTTTCAATATCATACGTTTCTATTCATTTCTATCTAGCCCATTTCGATAAGTGATATGGACCATCATGCTCACCTGCTCTAAGTGATAGTACTGACTTTGTATTTCATTTTTTGGCTGTAGGGTGTAATTTTTTGAAAAGTCAACCACTGATAGTGTTGTTCCGAGAGGGAAGGTGTCTTGGCATATTTTGAATTGCTCATCTTGCCACCATTCTATATCGACATGTTGAATGTATTATTGGATCTTTCCATGGAACTCTAAAATAAATTCACATACTTGCACCTGGTGGGAAACAAAATAACCAATTTTATAAAACAACATAAAAATATTTACATGAATATTAATTTATGTTAATAAAGAGCATTATAACACAACATATACAATATAGTCATTTAAATGAGTATTATTCATGTAAATTGTCATTTGTGAAGTCACCAATTTAATATTCATTCTTCCTTTCCCATCATGTAGTTGATATGTCTCATACTGATAGTTCTGCTTCTCAACAATTGTATTCTGGAATGGTTGATCTTCACCCTCATTGATGAAATTATACCATAATGATAGCCCACCACATTTGTTGCAAGAACCCTCTACACATTGTTTTAAGTAAGATGTATGCCCATATTGCCTCAAACACATTAGGTTATGGATGAAATCTCTAGATGGCATTAGTGGTACTGTACTTGAGCATTCCTGCACATGGTTAGGATACAAAAACCGACGTATATGTGAAAATGTATGATAATATATATCAAATTCTATGTGGTACCTACAAAAACAAGTGTTCCGGATGGTATTGATTCTAACATACCAAGGCTTTCATTTTTCAAAAGATCTTTTCCTAAGCCTTAGCTCTACATGGGAAATTTTAAACATCTCGAACAATTGAGTTTGTGTCATGTCAAGATAATGTTTAACATGTGGTTCATTATTCATAGAACCCAGGCAAATTTTTAACACAACCTTTGTGTTAGAAGAAGGCCTAGTGTTATCATGCCAAAATGTGTGCACTAGTCCCTTCACTGCTTCGACTAACTTCATGTATTTACGAGGAAACCTACCCATAAATTCCCATAATGTTTTCATTTGTCCCTCTACATCAAGACTGTCTCTTCTTACTCAATATTTTTTAAGTGTGTTTGGATGTAAAGGAACAAACTGTGATGTGCATTTAATTAAACAATGTTGTCTTGTGGATCTACTTACAATTGATTCAACCAAGACATAGTGAGCCACATCATAGTCCTGTGAATGATTTTTTTACCAATCGATGTGAATGCAAAGCAAGGGATTTCATAATGTGATTACTTGATTCAAAATTATTCAATGTTCTTATGCCTAAATTTCCTCTAACAATTTCCATACTCCTAGATTTAATCAAAGATAAAAACAATTGACATTTACTGGCTTCATAATTTTTATCAAAATATCGTTTCATATTTGAGAACAATGACAAAAGATAGTGCGTTTAGGCACCTTACTGTCCATGGAAGTCAATTCACTCTCGTCCACCTGTATGTGTTTAATATTTCTCTTTCATGGTGATGCAAGTTTTTTTTTTCGTTTGAAATGTTGGAGTGATGTTTACATCCACTACAGGCTGACAACCTCGAATAGGATATTGAACCACCTCGGATGGTTGTTGCAGAGCCACATTTTCATCATCAAGAAGATAATGATTGAACTATTCACAAAAGTGTCCACTTAATAATGCACCAATATTTTCATCTTCCCCATAAACAAATTCCATTAACATTGAATTATCCTCCTCAACCTCAATGTCAGATATCTGTGCTTTTCCCTGAGATGCTGAGGCACAAGTATTTGATGCAAAGTGTGGTGTTCCATCTAATGAACTCGATACTGAAATGTGGGTCATTGGAGAATGAATGGTATTATCCACTATCAAATTCCTCCGCTTTGAATCTTATTCTAGGGTATCCAACATTGTATTTTCTAGTTTAGCAAGAATGGCAAGTATTTGCTAATCAATTGAATGGCGACGATTTCTTGATTCTTCCCTCTCTTTTTTTTCCAGCTTCTTTCTATGTAAACACCTTCCTCTCTGATTTCTGGCCTCTATTATGTGTATTCCCCATTGAGATTCACCCAAACTTGTAAAATACCTATGGATTTGTATAATAAATGATGAAATGATAGATTTAACAGTTCTGTGTGCATAGGTTCATAGGAATTCTATCTTTTGATATTGTAAAACTAACCCACGGCCCACAAACCAACATTTTTTATAAAACACATATCACATATGCGTTATATCGCACATGCATTATGGTTACAATGGTTTACCCCTAACAACCTGTCACATACCCCAGATTGCAAAAACATTTTATGTTTGAGAAGACATTATGCTTTAATTTTATTGTAAAGTTTGTAATTATTGACCAAGTGGGGTCAAAGATGATTGTATTTAATTGATGAATATTTTATTAATTAATAAATAAAAGATGAGACAACAGCTTAAGGAGGCTGTTAAATGATTGTCTACTGGCCAGAAGGTGGAATAGGCTGGGTTGAGAGAATATTGACATTTGGCAGCATCCTCAAACTACTTCTAGCTATTGCAGGAGGAAACTTCCCTATTTTTGTGGCCATGTTCCCAAAGAAAGTGGAACAAGATCAGGTGGCTCATTAAGTGAAAACTAACCCAAAATACCTAGGCATGCTTATAAACTACCCATCGAATTCAGCTGAGGATGTTCAATCTTTACTTGTGAAATTTCTGAGTGAAATTTGTGTACAATAGGTTCGATGGAGGGGAAAGGTAGAAGTGCTTGAGTGTGAAAGTGCTGATTTACTGAACTAGTGTAGCTATTTTGGTTGAGTTCTTATTGCTATAGGCAGAAATTTTACTATTGATTACTCTATGGAGTTACAAGGGTTTCTTAACCCATTCTCTCACCTAGTGCTTTCAACCAGGTGGACTAGTGGACAGGATCGGGGGTCCTAGGCCTAGCTGCTAAGCTATCTTTAGGAATTTGGTTGGGTGGAACTGACTCCTTAGACTATTGTCTCCTTTGCAATATTACCAGGTTCTAAATGTTATTTAATTTTCTCTATGCAAGCATAGTAACTGGACTATATGAATTTAGGAGTTAATGTTTATATATGACTGACTCATTTGTTTTTAAAAATTAGATAGATAAATCTCTTATTGTTCAAAGATAAATAAATTATGGTCAAATATGTATTCGAATGATTGAATTAGGTTTTTAAATATTTTGTTAAGAGAATGAAAGAAAACTCCTTGTTGTATTTTTCCACACCTCCGTAGAGGTAGTACTCTAGTACAGTAGGTAAATTTAAGAATGATGAATAAATCAAGTTAAGATGTGAGTGAATCTGATCTTTTATCTTTTATAGTTAATCTATTCTAGAAATGTTTAACATAAAATGTCCTCAACTCTAGAAGTTTATGTTAACTAATACATCTGTTTAATTATAATCATAAAAGTACCTTAAAAGAATGTTTTACTAAAAAACCAGTATAGAGTTTGTGTAACTGTGTTCTTTTAACACAGTAAAAGTAACTATTTCTTAGGCTTAA
>LPNX011183097.1:55421-70725 GCA_001517045.1 Pseudotsuga menziesii
ATAATTATGTTAATTCCAGTAATGCTGTACAAATATCAAATATTAAATAATAAACAATAAAAATAATAAACAATGGAGAATCTAAATTAAAATTAAAACACTAAAATTTACTGTGGGTTAAAACCCTAAATAAGAAAACCTGTCTAACCAAGTTTTTCTTTTCCTTTCTTCCTTAAGGATAAAGTATTTCTCAGTTTATTCCAAACCCTTACTGTTCCAAATCTTTCAATATATAAATATTATATCCAATTTATAATTTCCTAAATTAAATTGAAGTTATACACAAAGAGGGTAAAATCTGTTTAGTATATATAAAATAAACAAAAATAAAGAAATAAAATTAAATTACTCTAAATCTTTTTTTTTTTAGTTTTTCACAGGTCACAAGATCAAACCTCTCGACCAAGAAGACTTTATTTTTCTTCTATTCTTTTCAAACTTTCGTTTATAGTAAAAACCCTACAATTTTATTATAATAAAATACAAATTAAAGCAAACTCATGGTGTTCTTAATAAAAATATTTAACACATAGGTATGGTTAAAAACAACAAAAGGATCGTTGATTTATTTTCAGTATCAATTTTCCTTCCACAAAAATTTTAGAACTGAAATCCTTAATACTATCAAAACTTTAAAATCTATTAAAACAAAACAAGTTTTAAACCCAAAATTTTCTATCCTTTAAAAGTCTTTAAACAACCGAAATTATTGAGCCACACGGCTTATAAATTTTTATCCGATACGTACAAGTCTGCAAAACCATAGCTTGAAATGAAACCTATCATAATGGATCTATGGCCATACGGCTCTTTACAAATAATACTTTAAACCAAACAAGTCACGGCCACCATCGCCAGCAGAACCCTACTCATCGTCGAAAAAGAAACCCCAGGTGGTAAGGCCGAGGCTTACCAAGTCTTTTGCGTAGTGAACTTTCATCTTGAAAACTTGTAGTTTTTCCAAGCAACCTCTTTCATTCAGCATTGGGAGGACGAGTCTTAGCTGTAGCCGAGCATGCACAAGCCAAAGAATTTGCATTAAGATTTTCTTTAAAACCCTTCTTACTGTAAAAAGAAGTAGAATTTGCAGAAATGAAGAAGTTATCTTTCAGTATTTTTTTTATGGTCACAGCCGCAGTATGGATTTATTTGAACCCAATCAAACCCTGGAAAAGGAACCGTCGTATCAAGCCACTATTTAAGATATCTCTTAGTCTATGACCATGAAACGAAGTAAGAAAATAGTACTATAAATGCCACAAACCGAAGCCAAGATTTGATTGATGACTTGAACCAGGAAGACCACTGATGAGAGCTATCTCAGTAGCCACTCTACGAAGGTAAATGAGCATTAACTCAACTGAAAAAGGTTTTTTACACTCTCAAACATCAACTACAGCCACACAAGCCCATGCGGCCACGAGCCTGTTGGCTCTACCCTCAAGCAACGAAAAATATGGAGAATAAGCGAGATTTTAGGTTTTGGACGAATATATAGCTAGGGTTTACACTTTTGAAACCTTATCCAACAAGCTCATCACACGTGGATTCCACTTCCTCGAATTTTGGTTTTGGTGTTGCTCTATAGTTTCCAAATGGTATAGTTAAGCCTGCAATTTGTGAAAACAATCGTTAATACTTTGACATAGTTTAAAAATTGATTTTATGACCCTTATTTAGTTATGCCATAACAATACATATGGGATTATGGTACTATGGTACCCAAAGATAGGGTAAATATAATATTTAGAAATAAAATATGTATATTGTAGGCTTAAGCATTATATAAATTGCTTGTATTTTTAAATTATTTATGCCATAAAATGAAACTAGGAAAATCTAGTATGCCATCAAGGATAGATTTAGGATAATATAGTATTTTCCCCAATGACTGCTTAAATATAACAAACTCAAGTAAAGAAAGGAATAGGTTTTGCAATACCTGCATTACTTAAATCTTTAATTTATATAAAGTACTCTATCATTTTTTTAAACTTTTGCAGTCGAAATAACTAATCTCGATCAAAACTGGAAACAAAATGATTTACCTATAAGAATACCTTTAACAAGAACCATCATTACACTGCATTAGATTCAATGAGCTAAGTAAGCCTCAGCATGACTAGAATTTCCTTCATTTAAGCAAGAGACAAACTTTAGTACCTTGTACTCCCTAGTAAATAAACAATTGTTCTCAAATCTTTATTTTTATTTTCAGTTTATTTTAACTTACAGCTCAATTATCATATGATATTATTTTGAAGGCAATTAGTAACAAATGTACTTGTATAAATTAATAAATGAAATGGTTATAGTATCTAGATTGAAATCTTCTAAAGCGTAAAATGTTAGCAGTTAAGTCACTCACTTAAGTGATGATTTTGAAACATTAGTTGTCGCATAAAAGTTTTAAATTTTTATGAATTTTTTTGGGGTTTTACACGACCACTATGAAAAACATGATTATCATATCGCATATGTGATATAGCACACATCCAATATAACACATATGTGATATAGCGCATATGCATTGTAGTGCATATGACATAGGAGAAATTATCATTACATCGATTAAGCAAAAATAGGGGGGTTAGTCAAAGGAGGGAAGAAAGGTGTAGAGGGAATCATGGGAGGGACGGATAGGTAGGGGAGAGATATAGGGGGGATGAAGGGAGGAGAAATATAAGGGGAGGGGAGGGATGGGTAGGGGAGATATATGAAAGGGGAAATGAAGGGAGGAGAAATATAAGTGGTAGGGGAATAAATATAAGTGGGAGGGAGGGATGGGGGGTAATAGATATAGGGGGGATGGAAGACAGAGATATATAGTAGGGAGGGATGATTGGGTGCAACAAATATATAGGTTAATGGATGGAGTAAAGTTATAGAATAATGGATGGAGCGAAAAATGGGGAGGAGAGGGACCGTTAACCCAAAAAATCCCTCACTCATCTCTACATGGCCTACACCACCCAAGGACACCCACATAGGACCCTCATTTGACCCCATTTGACCCCCACACCCTAAAAAAGGCTTAAAATGTGTAAAAGGGCTTAAAAATCCCTAAACATAGCCAAAATAGCTCTCATAGGGGCTAAAACCTCCAAAAAGGGGCTAAAACCCATCAAAGGAGCTTAATACCCCCAAAAGAGCTAAATATTGAGTGAAAGGGGCTAAAAACCCAAAAAAGGGGCTAAATCCCCAACCAGGGGCTTAAAACCCTAAATTTTTTGAGAAAAAGTATAAATAGAGGGGTGGGGTCACTCTCAATTCATTCCTTCCTTGCATACTATTATCCTACCCGAGTGAGTGCCTTGAGACTATTTTCCTCTCAAGCCATTCACTCTCCCTCTCATCCATTCTCCCATTGAGCCATAGCTCCCCCATTCTCAAGAGAGGTGCTTCTCCAAGCTTAGGCATGGTGGCCCATTTCCACCCAGAGAAGGTATAATATCTATTTTGTGTTGTTTATTTTAGTTTTTCTAACATATTTTCTTGTAGATCTATTGCTTAACATGTATTTGCAGGTTTTCATGGTTTGCTTGCAGGTCTTTGGATGTTTCTAACAAGTTGTATGCAGGGTATTGGAGCTTAACCCATAACCTTTTGTGAAGAGGGGTTTTGATTTCTATTTTCTTTCTTTTCCTATCTATTTTCTTTACATCCACCACCTGGAACCCTACCCTTCTGTCCTATAGACAAAAGGTAGCCATTCCTTTCCTGTTGTAAGGGAGAAATCCCTACTACAGAATTGACGACCATACCGAGTCGATCCCACTAGATCCCTGGGTTTTGTTTTTTATACTTTGCTTATTTAGGTTGATTGATATTTTTATTTCATTTTTATTATTGTTTCGGCCACAATACAGGTTACTGTTGGTCGTTCTTTGATTTGCAAATCGCTCAACTGTGCAAAAATGACCGAACCGAATTTCTGAAAATTCACCTATGTTTGGGCTCATTTTCTACCCAAAAAGTTGATCCATTTGTGAATATTCCTACAACAAGGTATAAAAGGGTTCGTTTTTGAAGTGGGTTTTCAACCATTTGAGGTAATTCCTCACGGTTTGATCACAATCCACTTCGAAAAAACAGGACCTTTACAGGTGCGCGACCCATTTTTGGGCTTAACTGTTTGCTTCTATTGGGACTGTCAATGCGGCTCAACCACCTTTGTCCATCAATCTATGTTTATTTCTGTTTAGTATTTGTTCATTTTAGTTGTAGCATACGTAAATCAATGATAAATGAAATGGTTAATAGATTAATGAACTTGATCAAAGCTTGATTAAAAATTACTGTAATTAAAATCAACATCTTGCCTAGCTGTTCCTCCTCTACCCAGTCATCACCCTTTGGGTTATTCTAGGATAAGATGAAGGGTGAAGCTCATATATTAATAGGAACTTCACCTATAATTTTTCAAAGCCACTAAAAATGGGTGACTTGGAAGGTAGAGGGGGTAGAGAAGGAGGGATTCTCACGGCACTCAGCATCCTCTCTGTTGACCGACCTTGCATTCGAAGGGTGACCTGTGGATCTACGGATGGGATTAGTCCCATTGTGTTGAGATCCCAGTGACCTTTCTTGGTTGAAGAGAAATATAGGTCTAAGGTAGTCACCGAGTCAGGCTATCATAGTTCAGGCTCACAAATGGTACATGTGTATATTTCTGATTATCATTTACTGCTTGCATTGAAAATGTTCTGAACTCTGTGGAATATTCATAAACCATTTAAGTAGCCACTAAGCATAACAAAAATACAAAAGACATACACACAAACCATACCATATAAACCAACCCAACTCAGTTCATGATGCTGAGTGAGCCATTAAAATTTACAATTTACACTAAGTCAAACATTTGCACTCTTTGAAGACATAAGTCCCTGACTGCCTTAACCATGGGAAGTACTTGGGCTTAGCCCAGAAACTCATTGTGAGGAGTACCACAGGAACCCCAAAGTAGCTGATCACTGAGAGGAATTGCCAAGTGAAACGGGCAACGACACCCACCGATTTGATAGCACTCCCATGAGGAAAAATCCAAGCGCCGTCTCCTGGCAGTCTTGGTGGCCGAGTGACCACCTGAAGCCAATAGGAAGCCATTAAAATCGGGGTCCAAAAATCATCACCATATTTCAACATTTTGACATACAAATTAGACACAATTGATCCCCCACATTCTTCCTCATGCCTAAGAGGCGAACCACCATAGTTCGGGTCATTAAACCAACATCATCGAGACCATTCTCAGTGACCTTCTACACCGTCAGAAGGCCACGCAACCTTTGATTCAGACTTAGAATCATACCAATCTAAGCCAGACTTGCATACTGCACCATATAGCCCCATGGATAGTGCAAACCCAAATCCATTTTATGGCTTAGTGATTAGTAGTGGACCCATGTCCACACCCCACACCACCAGCAACACCTCTGCTGGTGGCCCCATCATGGTCATGCAAACTATCATAAGCGAGCTACCACCACCCATACTGACCAGTCAAGTTTTCCCATTGGTAACACATGGGGCCACTGTGCCTTCCACTCACACTGTCCCACTTGGAATGCCTGGGGGTAGTGTCCCTTCTACTCACATAGTTCTATTTACCACACTTGTGGAAAGTGTCCCATCGTCAACGGTGCCACAAGTACCCCGAGTTATGTAGGTGCATCATGTCCCTACAAACCCCATCACCACTGCTACCCCATATCATATCAACCTTGGGTCAAACATTCCTTTCATGGCACATCTCAACCTACTTGACTTGGCTCGGTTAACAAATGACCCTATCTTCCATCAAATTTTTTGGCCTCCCATGCCAACCAAACTTCCCTCAGGCATTCCCAAGTTTGAAGGGAAGGCAGGGGAGTGCCCCTAAAACCACATCATGACATTTCATCTATGGTGCTCATCAAACAACATCGTAGATGATTCGATCAGACTTCGACTATTCCAACGCACCCTCACAGGTGCTGCAACCAAGTGGTACATTGAGCTACCACAAGCCAAGTACCCAGATTTCAACTCCTTGGCTTTCATGTTCCTGCAATATTTCCAACTCCCCATTAGATACGATGAAGGGGTGGAGATCTTGTTATCTTACCACCAAAATACTGCGACCCACATAACCGACCACATCCATGAGTGGCGACGATGCCATAGTTTGTGCAAGATTCAACTTGATGACAAGATATTCCTATATTGGTTCCTAAAAACCCTGTTACCACCTATAGAAAATGACGTCACATATGAACGTCCCCAATCTAAAGAGGAGGCCATCTTGAAAGCCCAATAGTTTGATCTTGTCTATGCACAGTTTGGATACCTTTACACTGTCATTCCAGATGCTCCCCGTGTAGCACCATCTGACACCACCTGCAATACCACCACAACCAAGCAACACCCCTAGTGTTTCCTACCAAAACCAAACTCTGGAATATGCAAGAATGATGTCCCAATCCGGAGCCACAACTTCTTATGCACAACTTGTGCCACCGCAGCAGGCCTAGGAATTAGCTTGGCTGACACAACAATACGCGGGACAAATGCCCACATTTGTGGCACCGGTACCCACCCAAGTTTACTATGCACCACCGGTGCAAGCTCTCTAAGCCCCCACCCCAACTCCACCTGCTCCATTGGGACAGGTGTTTTCACAACAAAACTGTTCCAACCAGCTAACCCCGAATAACCAACAAGGGCAAGCCAAGAATAACCGACCCCGGAACCAAGGAAACAATCAATTGCAGGGAGGCGGTCAACAACCAAATCCTCCCAACAATGTCAAGGCAAAACTGCCATCCCAAAATCCTCAACGACCAAATGCACCAAGATGAAACGCTCCAGTGTGTACAAACCAACCATGCACATTATGCGAGGTGTACGAGCACTACACATTTGAGTGTCCCTTCATGATTCATGCTAAGCAAGCCATTATGAATGAGGTTCAACATGCCACCAATACAATAGACCAAGCCCAACCCAATCCAGCACCACTAGGACCTCCTCCTATAGTGCTCCAAAACCCATTACCAGTGCAAGGATTGGTGGCAATTGCACCCCCTCCCCAACCCAATCCCAATGCTCTGGGGGCACCTCTCATGGTAGAAACAAGTACCCAGCACCTGCTAGCTATGACAACTGAAGAGGTCAATTTACAAACCAGACGAAATCAGTACAGAATCAACACCAAACCTGCTGACACATCAGCAGCATCTATGTCTAAAACAACCAATGCACCTCTAAATTTACCCCCTTTCCTGCATGCCCCCATACGCCGGGTTGCCAACAACACCATAGCTAAATATACTGTTAGCTATAGCATTGTGGATGATTTGGCCCAAACACCTACCACCATGTTCACTCTTGAGGAACTCAAAACCTTCCCAACGCGGTGAAAAGCCTTACTAGCCACCCTTGGTGCTGTGGACCCCTCTAACTCCAAGTTGATCACATTCGACACAGAGAATGGAGAACCATGGATGCCATCAACCATTGCCTTCCAAATCTTGGTGTCTATCTAGAATTTCGTTGTGCACCAGTGCATATTGGATGAGGGGGCATCCATGTGCGTTATGTCTACCCTAGTCTGGCAGAAGCTTGAATCCCCAATTCTACAACCATCATCTACTACTCTATAGGCTTATGATGGCCATACCACTAAATCCCAAGGAATCCTCACTGAAGAGGTCAATTTACAAACCAGACGAAATCAGTACAGAACCAACACCGAACCTGCTGACACATCAGCAGCATCTATGTCTAAAACAACCAATGCACCTCTAAATTTACCCCCTTTCCTGCACGCCCCCATACGCCGGGTTTCCAACAACACCATAGCTAAATCTACTGTTAGCTATAGCATTGTGGATGATTTGGCCCAAACACCTACCACCATGTTCACTCTTGAGGTACTCAAAACCTTCCCAATGCGGTGAAAAGCCTTAATAGCCACCCTTGGTGCTGTGGACCCCTCTAACTCCAAGTTGATCACATTCGACACAGAGAATGGAGAACCATGGATGCCATCAACCATTGCCTTCCAAATATTGGTGTCTATCTAGAATTTGGTTGTGCACCAGTGCATAGTGGATGAGGGGGCATCCACGTGCGTTATGTCTACCCTAGTCTGGCAGAAGCTTGAATCCCCAATTCTGCAACCATCATCTACTACTCTATAGGCTTATGATGTCCATACCACTAAATCCCAAGGAATCCTCACCCATGTCCCCATCACATTAGGTAGGAAGACAATACTAATTGACATAGAGGTTGTCAATGCTCAATTGGACTATAACCTTCTCCTCGGAAGAATTTATATGTACACCATGAGTGTCGTAGCATCAACTATTTTCTATCTCATGATGTTTCCCCATGAAGGGAAAATCATGATAGTTGACCAACTGAATTATCACGATCCGCAAGGGCTAACGACACCTACCAACATTATCCCTACAATCAACACCATTGATCTGCAAGTGCTGACCGCAAGTGCTGACTACACCCACCAATGTTATCCTTGTAGTCAACACCATGGTTGACAACATACTAGCCTCCCGATTGTTGAATGTGCGCCCTGGGTTGTTTTCTAATACCACCATGATGACTTCTTTCCCCTTAGTGTCACCACCATCGACACCAAATGAGACCGTGGATTTGTGCATGCTCTCATCCAACACTGTTGCATCGAAACAACAACCGCAGCCACAACCCCAACTGCAACCGCAACACCATCCGCAACCGCAACATCAATAGCAGCCGCAACATCATCCACAGCCGCAACATTATGCATAGCTACCACCATAACCTCACCCCCACATGTAACCATCAGGGAGTTATCAGGGTCCTCCCTAGTCTACACAATTCCCTTTCTCTTTCCCCCGCCTAGTGTCATGAGAAAGCTAGTAATGGCCACCTTAAACTTACCCAACTTTACATTGGGAATTCCCATGTGGTATCTTGATCCACCAGCTCAACCACCAATTCCCCAGGTAGTTTTAACCCCCATGCAACCCATTGCGGTCGAATCTCATCCTCCACGTGGCCCGTAAAAACCAACCACCGCACCCACAACCGCACTGTCCCATCCAAAAAGGGCCAGGGGAAAAAACACAAAAGATACCGCTGAACCTCGATAGATCCCGCCTTGCGTCGTCTGCAAAGAACATGGCCATCCAACTTAAAGCTTCCCCAAGATTCCCATAATCTATGCGCATTTGGATATCATGGATACAACAGAAAACCTCCCCATGGTTGAAATTCCAAGCGGGCCAATAGTGAGAAACAAGTCATTGAGAACAAACCATGCTTGTGCCCTATACGGTTTGTATGGACAGTATTCTCACCATTTCCAAGACTTGTCTAAGTTTTGCATGGCTTCAGCCAACCTTTGTCAACATTCCCTTGAATCTGAGATCACCCTGATCGAAGAAGTTCACCTGGCACCTCCTTCTTCGGACACCACGTCCATTTACATGATGTTCAGTTCTACCAACCCTCTTGTCTCCACCACCAACGACGGTCCATCAGACCTATCTCTTCATTGCTTCCGCAATGATGAGGAGATACTTGAAGCCTTAACCACTCTGGAATACCCATGGGACGACATGGACCATCGCTCGTTCTTCCTCCCTAAAGAACTTGTGTCGTAGTCTGACCAGTTTTCCATGGAAACCAAAGATTTCATTCATGGGAAAGTCGACTGGTTAAAAAACCCCATTCTGGCACTAGATGCCTTTGAACAAGGGAACATAGCCAACATCTCGCCAACCATCAAAATCAACATCTCAACCAATCCTAAGGTTGTTGAATAAATCATGCTGGGGGCATCCTACTCCCCATAAGAAGTCGCTACCTACAAAGCTCTCTTCCCAGAATTCCACAACATCTTTGCTTGGTATTACACTAAAATGGTCGGCTTGGATCCATCCATTGTGGAATACCACATTGACACATGGCCTTATTTGGTCCCTGTGCACCAAAAGCAATGGCCCATCCATCCTTCCAAAGCGGCCGTGGTCAAAGCCGAAATAGAGAAGCTGCGCATAGCCGACTTCATTTACCCCATTGCGTACATTATAGGAAATTTCAACTCAAAATGGGACTCTTAAAAAGAATTAATAAAATAATAGGTAAAATAATAAAATAATATTTTTTAATTTTGGAGGAAGAAAAGAAAGAAACTACTTTTTTGTTTGTATTTTTGACATATCTCCCTATTTTTTTACTCAAATTTTGATTGGGAGATCTCTTTGGATGCGGAATTAAATTCCACATCCAACGAGTACCCACTTGGCATACTTTTGACGGACTCCGCTACCCCAAAAACAAGAAATACCTGAAAAATGGAATGATGATGTCATCCATTAGAGGAAATTTGGGGTCTAAAATGGGCCTTATAAGAAAACGTGCCAAAATAAGTTCTTGTGAGTTGGAATTCAAGAACCAATAGAATTTCAATAAAATGAGTCAACCATAATGGTTGAATTGACATATTTGTCATAAAAAAAACTACTTTTTTTGTTCGTATTTTCAACATATCTCCCTGTGTTTTTACTCAAATTTCAATCGGGAGAGCTCTTTGGATGCGGAATTTGATTCTACATCCAACGAGTACCCACATTGCATACTTCTTATGGAGCCCACTACCCCAAAAATAAGAAATACCTGAAAAAATGTGATGATGACATCATCATCACGTTTTTTTAGGTATTTCTTATTTTTGGGGTAGTGAGATCCATCAAAAGTATGCAGTGTGGGTACTCGTTGGATGCAGAATCAAATTCCGCATCCAATGAGCTCTCCCGATCGAAATTTGAGTAAAAACACAGAGAGATATGTCGAAAATACGAACACAAAAAGTAGTTTTTTTCTTTTTTCCTCCAAAATTAATAAATATTATTTTATTATTTTAACCATTATTTTATTATTTTAACTATTATTTTATTATTTTCCTTAGGAGGCCCATTTTAGACCCCAAAATTCCTCTAATGATTCCATTTTTTTAGGTATTTCTTGTTTTTGGGGTAGCGAGGTTCGTCAAAAGTATGCCAAGTGGGTACTCGTTGGATGCGGAATTTAATTCCGCATCCAACGAGCTCTCCCGATCGAAATTTGAGTAAGAACACGAGGAGATATGTCAAAAATACAAACAAAAAGGTAGTTTTTTTTATGATATCTATCCCCAAATTTATATTAAAAAGGTGTTTAAGACCTATACAGTGTTTCAAATTTAAAGCAATTTCATTAGCTAACACATGATGACATGGAATTTGAATAAAAGTTAAAAGGCCCATTTTGAGTTGAAATTTCCTCTAATGCACCACTTGGGTTTCAAATCCGTTTTCCATGAATAAAAAATAGGGTACCATCCACTTTTGCACATACTTTCATGATCTAAATTGGGCATGTCCCAAAGAAAACCTCCCAACACCCTTCATTGACCAGATTATCGATGCATGTGCCGGACATGAGGTCTTTTCCTTCATGGACGGGTTTTCCGGATATAACCAAATCCATATTTGGAAAGAAGATCGTTATAAGTCTACATTCACAACCCCATGGGGAAAATTCTCCTATTGAGTAATGCCCTTTGGTCTGAAGAACACTGGAGCCACCTTTCAGCATGCCATGACACACTGTTTTTGTGACCTCATCCACATCATGTTCATCTATCTTGACAACCTCATTGCACGGTCACATAAACAAGCACAACACATAGACGACTTGTGGCAATCCTTCCTACGATGTCACAAGTACAAAATCCACTTGAACCCTTTCAAGTGTGTTTTCTATGTCCCAACGGGCCATCTCCTAGGGTTCATCGTGTCACACAAGGGAATGACTGTTGATCCCCTGAAAGTCCAAACCACTTTCCCTCTAACGTCACCTCTTTAAGTGACGGCAGTTCAGGTTGTAACATAGTCTTCTCCTTTTTTGTTTTGCAACATTTTTATGACAAATCAGAGACCCCCATTAGTAGCGAAACAATTAGCTACTAGGTAGAGTCACTTGGAATCTATTTGAGACACCTCTCACACCTCTGGGCTCAAGATTCCTCCCTCTATATTTTAATGAGATCATCGTCTCATGTTTAATAAGTAATTTTTGGGATCACTTCCCTAGAGTTACCATGGTTCACATACCACATCATGATACAAGTGTCTCCAAATCTATACTTGTGTCACACTTGCCTTCCGCCACTCATGCAGGTTCTCGGGCCACAGCCCATAAGGCACATCATTTTGATTTTTAGCATATAGCTATCTAATCCGTCCATCGCACCTTATGTGATTCTCCGAACCATCATTCGGAGAATGAATCATTTCCTTTGCATGCATTTGGCATATAACTGCCTCTAGACTTGCCGCACTCACATCACATGTATTCAAATATGTCCATCACAACTCACACACGACTCTCCTGACCTTTGTTTGAGAGCCACCTCAGTATGCGTGCCTCTGCTGTGATCTATCCCATGCATGTAGTGGTATGTTTAAGAGCCACCTGCTCCATCCATACTGCACAGACAACCTTTGGACCACTTTCCACTATCCCAACATAGGGGCACCACATGTGCCTCCTCAATCGGTTGACCATACTAGAGTTTATTTTAAGCTCTTTTCTGACTCCTAAAATAATGAAAAGATGGTTGAGTGCAGCTGCTTCCTTTCCCACTCATTAAAGTATAGGAAAGAGCGTCTACATTGTCTCTCTTATCTCCTTTTGCGAACTATGTAGACCATCAAAGGAAAAGGAACACCTTGGCATATTCAAGCCAAGACCATTCCCCTATGCATACTTTTATGCTTTCTCGGGCATATTTGATGAACTTTACGAAAAATATCACCATGGGTTGTCATTAAGATATTTTCCAGCCTTCTCATCAAGAAAATATTGCCGAGCAAAATTGGTTTCGTTCATGCTCATAAAAGTATCTGAATGACCATCTATTCAGTATAGGTTTAACCTTTTTTGGGTTGATTGGACTACCAATGGTAAAGAAGTCTCTTATCCCCTATATGATGGGAGAGCTCTCCTATGTATACTTTTATCCTTTTTTGGGCATAGGAGATTACCAATGAAAAATAGCCCCCACTGGAGTCTTCTTCATGCTTTCAAAACTCTCTAAAATTGAAAGCACCATCAAGCATTTACTTTCTCAGGCTCGACAAAAATCCACGAGATCGTATCACAATAGTGTCTCTAGACACCACCCCACAGATAACAGTTTGGCAGCATTCCCACTTTGGGTTTCCTTTGTTCAAGAGTAATCTGCAATATGTCTTCCTTCGATCCCATCAATATAAAAAGTGTCTACCCCCCCAAGTATTTCCCATCTAAAGTGACATTCCTAGTATTACAGCTATGATCCCTTTCCCATGAGTCAGTTTCATTTGCTTCCTGGTCTGCCATGCCGTCATACTCTGAACAAAGGAATTTTGAGTCTACTACACTCCCTTTACCCCTGTTCAACTCCTTCCCTTCCTTCCCCCCCCAATTCAGTGGGTCAATCCACAGATTGTCTCACATCTTTCGGTTATCTCCCTTGTGCTTGTAGTTAAGGAAACATCATTGCCTTGACCAGGGGTAGGTCTACCTCTGTCAACGACAACACATGTATTCCAGAGGATAGACCCAGAGGTCCCTGTATCCTGGTCTCATTAACCTCATTGATGAGTTCCTTGGACCACTTGATAGGAGTCCTTAGTGCCTCTCGGGATGGTTTTTTCTCAGGTGCTTGAAGCCAGCTACATCATCGCACTGTTGAGATTCGTACAGGGTATTGGTCCATGCAGTGTTTAGTCGAAGACCCCGGATGTCACCTGACTCTAGCACATTGATGAGTCTATTTGAGGAACCCCAATAGGCTTATGTCCCTTATGATTTCTGGGTTGCATTGGAGACAGTGTTCAGAAGCCCTAGTAGTGCTTCTATATAGATTTATGATTGATGCAACATATTTGTACCACAGAGACTCTGACTCTCCATCAGTGAGTCCATACAGCTATGTACCATTCCAAGATCCAGTAGGCCATTAGTCATGAAGATATAGCATTCCATGAGAATGCCATGGGTCCAATGTAGCATTTCTTCATATCAGTATTGTATTCAGCCTCTCATTGAGGAAACCATTATTGTAACAATAGTTGTACATGATCAGCTCTTGTATTATAGAGCTTAGATCACATTATTCATTTGACATCATTATGAGCATGAGGATTCCTACCTCGTCCAGATACATGTCACACATTATTTGTATCTCACCCATTGATGGGAACCATATGAAAACAAAAAGCAAAAGCCACGATGCCCCAACCCAGGAAGCACCACCTCTCCGCAAGAAAATCCTATGATGTTCGTCGGCCATATGATGAGCTCCTACCCTCACACATCAGGGGGCAATCTGTTAACCCAAAAAACCCCTCACTCATATCTACATGGCCTACACTACCCAAGGACACCCACACATGACCCTCATTTGACCCCATTTGACCCCCACACCCTAAAAAAGGCTTAAAATGTGCAAAAGGGCTTAAAAACCCCTAAAAGGAGCCAAAATAGCTCTCATAGGGGCTAAAACCTCCAAAAAGGGGCTAAAACACCTCAAAGGAGCTTAAGACCCCTAAAAGAGCTAAAAATTGAGCGAAAGGGGCTAAATCCCCAACCAGGGGCTTAAAACCCTAAAAGTCTTGAGAAAACATATAAATAGAGGGGTGGGGATCACTCTCAATTCATTCATTCATTGAATAGTGTTATGTTTCCTGAGTGAGTGCCTTGAGACCATTTTCCTCTCAAGCCATTCACTCTCCCTCTCATCCATTCTCCCATTGAGCCATAGCTCCCCCATTCTCAAGAGAGGTGCTTCTCCAAGCTAGGGCATGGTGGCCCATTTCCACCCATAGAAGGTATAATCTCTGTTTTTTATTGTTTATTTTAGTTTTTCTAACATATTTTCTTGCAGATCTATTTCTTAACATATACTAGCAGGTTTTCATGGTTTGCTTGTAGGTATTTGGATGTTTCTAACAAGTTATATGCAGGGTATTGGAGCTCAACCCATAACCTTATGTGCAGAGGGGTTTTGATTTCTATTTTCTTTCTTTTCTTGTCCTTTTTCTTTGCATCTAGCACTAGGAACCCCACCCTTCCATCCTATAGACGCAAGGTAGCCATTCCTGCCTTGTAGTAAGGGATAAATCCCTACTACAGGAAGGAGAGGGATGGATGGAGTGGTTGTATAGAGATAGGTATAGAGTGAGTGATTGAGAGAGACAAATGGGGGTGGTGGTTAGAGAGA
>LPNX011183097.1:72246-116711 GCA_001517045.1 Pseudotsuga menziesii
GGGAAAGGGGTGAGAGAAAGGGATGATGGATGGTTATATATGCATAGGGATATTCAAGGAGAGAAATGGTGATGGTTAGATAGAGAGGGATGGAGAGAGGGTGTGTGGATGTGTGTGAGAGAGACAAAGGGGGGAAGGTTGGTTATAGAGGGAGAGAGGGTGTGTTTTTTCAAGACCAAGAGGTGTATAAGTTTGTTCAATGGGGGAGTGGTAAGATAAGGAAGTTTAGTTATTAATATCCTTAGTCGATTTTAGATTGGTTCAAAAATCCTATTAAATCTCCCATGCATGCTTCTAATCATTGTAGAGCTATCAATTGAGTTGTTCTTGTGCTCAGTGATATTTTAGCTCAGAAGGTTGGAATTGGTTCTCAGTTTAGGATCATATTAGATGATGTTATGGGTTGTAGCAATACTATACTGGTGGTGAATAAGTTATCTTTATTCTTACATAGTTAGAATATTTTCATTCTAACTCAGATTGCTGATGCAGATGCCTCTTTAACTTGGAAATAGGGATGGAAGAACAACTTCACTTGATAGGTCGATTGAAATATCAATTGAATTGTTTTCTTTTCGAACTAAAATTCAGACAAGTTTAGTTATACTAAGATCCATATGTTTTGATCAAGACTCTAAATCAGAATGGAGGAGGTTATACATTGTAGCGAGACTATCAAAATCTTATGAATGTGGAGGATTTGGAAGATAGATGGTGGTGGGAAATGATTTGGAGAATTTAAAGATCCGAAAAGTCTAAAATTCTCATCTGGCTTTCTATCACCTCAAAATTATTGACTGAAGATCTCTATCAAAATAAAAATAATTAAGGCCATGAAATATGTTATATTTGTTGGCAAGGTGGAGAAGACATATCCCACATTTTCATGAAATGCCTCTTTTACTCTTCAATTTTTTAATAATATAGAATCTTGGTTAGGAAAGAAGGATATTTGGAAATACGAGTCTGTGGAGGTAGGCCTAAAAATATGGTCTTCATGAGAATATATAAACAATTATAGAGCAATCACTTTCCTAAATAGCTAGAATCTTTCGAATTCTAGGAATGCTGTGTCTTTTGAGAATTGTCCCTCCCATTCTACACAGGTTTCTACTCCTCTATTCTCTTTGAATAAACATTTGAAGGAAGAGTCAAAGATTAATATCAATAGATATAAAACACATAAGAATTATAATGCATAAGCATTATAACGCATATCTGTTATAACACATATGCGTTTTGTATCGCATATGCATTTTTTTATCGCATATGTGGTTTGTAAAATTTAAAATTCGGCGGGAATAAGGCTTCACATCATGTTTAGAAATAGCTTCGGACAACCAAACCTATTGGCTAGGACAAATAAACCAAGGTTATTGCATGTATTTCAAAACTCTGTGAATATGAACAGTTTCGATGGCGTTTTTTTCTATGAAAAACACAATATTTTTCTATGAAAATATAGAATATTGTAGAATACGCTATTACGATTCTGAATATGTATTTTTTTCCTACATATGTATGTTTTATTTATTTATTATTATTTTTCTAAATGAAACACGTTAGTTTTCAAAAATAGATACATCCAATGTTTTTCATATAACTTTTGATTTCCTTCACCATTTCGCAAGAAAACTATATGGTGCACTAGAGAAGAGAGAGCTCTATAATCTTATATATCAAAACCAATAATTTCATTAAGTTTATCCCTTAAAGTGTTGCACTCGCACATAACGTTTTCGTTTCAAGGTTTTCGGAATTCAATAATTAATAATAAACAAATAATTCATGAAAAAAAAATAGTGTTGCACTAGTACCATATGTCATTTATATGTCTGCAATATTTTATCCAAAAATGACATCATTTACCTCATATAGTGCCACACCTGCACTAACATATATGTTATTATGTGCTGAAAATTTGAAAACCCAATTTAAGGGAAACGAAATTTATAATCATTTACATAAATTTTATATAGATAAAAGTTATATATTATGAAATCTTATTCAATTACCTAACTTTTGTCTTTTTACTTCATCTTCAAATCGATTAGGGAAGTACCTCTAATTGTCACCTAAAATAAGAGGTTCCATGTTTTTTCAGTGTTATGTGGCATCTAAAGTTCCTTGAAAGGAGTCCATCATTGTGCATCAACCCTATAATGTTCACTATCAATGGCTATACTATTCTATTATAACATGTTATTAATTTTATTTATTACTTTCAATGCAAAATTTGATTATTTAACATTTAAATAAAATTAACTTGAAAATTATAAAAGATTACAAATTAATAAATGTGTGAAATATTAAAAATATTCAAATTATTTCATATATTAGATTTTTTAAGTCAATAAATTAAAATAATAATTTAAATTTATTATTAAAAATATATATTTGAAATGAATGACATATATAAATTAATTCAAAATCTATAAATTAAAATAAAATCTTCTTTCTAAAGTAAAATAAAGGTTAAAACAAATTTATGCATTTTATACTTCAAAAAATATTTGTATATATATTTTTTTATTTAATAAATTAATTGAGATGAGAAATAAATCAATTATAATTCATCTAATCGAAACACCTAAATTCCACACATATACCCCTTTCTCTCTAGTCACCCTCAATTCCTCCCCAAACCCCAACCCCCCCTCTCAGCTATCTCCCTCCCCCTTAAATGTTACTAAAACCCCCCTCCTCTCTTTCTCTCTTTCTCTCTCTCTCTCAGACACCACCCCTATACCCCCCTTTCTCTCTAATCACCCTAATCTCCTCCCAAAAACCCTACCCCCCTCTGTCTATTCCCCTGCTAACTCTTTCTCACTCCCAAACTCATCCAACTACACCTAACCCCCAACACCCTAATATATCGTCGCCCTACTTGCTCTATGTGTGTCTATGTCTCCATCACACACACATGCACCCACACACAACCATAGGTCACACACTAAAACTAACACCTCCCCCCCTAAGCAACTCTCTCTCTCTCACACATCCCTATGTCTCTCACTACCACTAACACCCTCTCTCTCTCTCTCTCTCATCTTTCCCTAGCTCATACTAACACCCCTTCTTCCCCTTAACTCTTCATGACATCCACTCTATCTCCTCCTCTCTCTCCCTAACACACCACCACCCCATTCATTATCTCTCTCTCTCTCTCTCTCTCTCTCATAAATACAATCACACACACACACATCCATAGGTATCCGCAAACACTAACACCCCCCTCCTCTCTCTCTCTCTCTCTCTCTCTCTCTCTCTCTCTCTCTCTCCCCTTGTCTCTCTCTGTCTCTGTCTCTCTCTCTCTCACACACACCCGTATGTATTCCCCTACCACTAACAACCTTATCCCCCCCCAAAACCCTAACCCTTTCTCTCTACCTTTAACATTTCCTATCCTTCTATCTATAATCCCTTAGCCCCCCTAACCTTTTAATGTTATCATTACCTAACCAAACATTATAGTTGTAATGTTACATATCGTGTATGCATTTTAGTAAACAAAAACACATACATGTTATGATTACATATGCTTCTAACTCCCTCAGAATTCCAATTACATCCTCTCTACAACACCTAAATACCTTGACATTAATCTAACCCCCCCAACCCTTGACCACCCCAAAAACCTCTAACACCCCCTACTCACACTTCCCCCACACACACATCCATAGGTCAGCCCCTACCACTAACACCCCCCTTCCACTCACTTTATCTCTCTATATATAAACACACACATCCCTATGTATCCCACTACCACTAAACCCCCCTCCTCTCTATCTCTCTCTCCCCGTTCTTCCCCCGAACTCATACTAATGCCGCTTCTTGCCCCTAACTCTTAGTAATTTTCCCTCCTCCTCCTCTCCCTACCTATAATCCCCCCTCCTCCTCCTCTCTCTCCCTAACACACCACCACCCCATTTTGTTCTCTCTCTCTCTCTCTCTCTCTCTCTCACACACACACATCCCTAAGGGTTTGAAAACAAGAGTTAGGGGGAAGAGGGGGGTATGAGTTAGGGGATTAATACTTAGGGAGTTGTTGTTGATACATATCAAACATTTAATGATGCCTTAGTCATGGAACCAACTTCTTAAATGATTCTAAACATTGCTAGAACAAAATGTGTACATGTTATAGTTGAAAAAAAAACACATATGTGTTTTGTTTGGTCAAAATGTGTATGCATTTTTTCTCCATATAGACAATAACAATCCCTATCCAAGAGACACTCTAACGGCTTTCAAGGAGAACATAGTCCATGTGTAATTTCTTATTCTCGACATTCCATTCACTGTCTCAATTACAAGACAAACAAAAATTGTTGATTTCATTAACCATGTCCATCACAAGTGTATAAGGATTTCTTGGAGCACCAAAGACATTGGACAAAGTTAAACAATTTAATAGAAAAACACCATAAACCATCTCCAAATCTGCACCAATAATTTTATTCCAATTGAGGAGCATCAAAGGAAATATTTCATTGGTCATCATGATGGAGTATCTATACATAATTGATGAAGATATAAACTAAACTTGGAGAATATCCCATTGAGGAGCAGCATAGAGCATCTATGCCATTGTTTCTCTTGCAATTGAGGAGCATCAAAGGAAATATTTCATTAGTCATTAGGGTGTAGTATTTGGACACAACTGAGCAAGAAACCTATCAACCTTGGAGGATCTCCCATCGAGGAGAACCATAGATAATTTCTACCATTGTTTTTCTTGCGATTGAGGAGCATCAAAGGAAATATTTCCTTGGTCATTGTGGTAGAGTATCTAGACACAATTGAACAAAAAACATATCAAACTTGGAGAATCTCCTATTGAGGAGTAGCATAGATCATTGATCACTATTGTGATAGGTAATTCGTGCAATTGAGCAAGAAAATTGTCAAGGAATAATATTCCCAATGAAATCCTTCAAAAAACTAGAGAAAATAAGAAATGACATGACCAATCGAAGAGGCTCTATGTAAACTCAACCAATTCTAGCTACAGAGGATGCAACGTTTCTTCTTACCAATCCAAAATAAGAAAGACAAAATCATTCACTCTAGGCCCTTCAATTTCCACAATGGTTGAACAAAAAGAACCACATGGAACTAATCAAGGTTGAGTAAAACATAGGTGCACATTAAGCCCACCTTAAATCTTTGTTTATTTAGTCATACGTGGGTATACAAGTGACAAAGCTATGTTGGTTGTGGAGCCTGATATTTCTGATTTAGACATCATATTTCAGTCTGTTATCTCCCAAAATAAATTTATTTTTCAGTAAGTTCACTCAGAATATTTATTTTTGATGGGATGAATATTTCAAGTCATATTATGAAAGATTTTAAGGTGACTAACAAATTAAGGATCTCTAGTATTTCGATATTTGATAAAATTGAAAGTTTTAGCTTTAGGTGGCTTAGACGAGTTTTCCAATAGCTCATTAGCCACTGAAAAGCTTTGGTTTCAGCATCTAACAATTTAACGCAGGATCATGGTTATCTACCGAAAGATGGCTTGTTCGGTTATTTGTTAAAAGGGACTTTCGGTGGCTTAGGCGAGACTTTCAAGCAACTTATTAGCCACCGAAAAGAGTTGGTTTCGGTAGCTTAGAGAGTGATTGAAGGAGGACATTAACCACCAAAAGAAAATAAAATGCATTGGGGAAAAGTCAGTTTTAGTGGCTTCGATGAAAGTGTTGATGGTTCATTAGCCACCGAAAGGCTTGCCTTTCGGCAATTAAACGAGGAGATCCGGAAAGGCTATAATTCACCGAAAGCAAGTTTCACAATAGCGTTTGGAAATAAATTTTCAATGGCTTGGGAGGACATGTCAGTGGTTCATTAGCCACCTAAAGATCATATTTTGGTAGCTAGCGAACAAAATCCTAGGTGCCCTTAACCACCGAAAAGGCCGAAAGAGGAAACAGTTAGCTGCCCATCAAATAAAAACTCATTAGCACAGGAGAGATAATGATTAGCTGCGATAAACCACCGAAAGGACATGTAAAATATAGCAAGGTGTAAGTAAATTATTGAGGAGGTCATTATTTATCTGATGATGACCGATGTGATTCAAAACCCTAGTTTTCCCTCCATCTGTCCAACGAACTACAGAAAATCTCCACTGAATATCAAGTTTGAATTAAAAATGATTGTTGGGAAACTGGTCTTGAAGATATCACCAAAGGCCATAGTCCTCTTACTCAAGCACTTCTCAAGTAGTTAAAACCCTCATAATTAGTTCCTTATCCTCAAGTACACTCCACCTTCGATTGCATGAATCTTCACCACTCAAAGCCACCTCTAAAAGTAAGCCTACTAACCTCTTCCACAGAACTTGAATTGAATTTTTGGAGGCACTCAGGAGCACATTAGAAAATGAATAATGGAGGGCCTACTCTCAGGAAATAGTTAGGAGACATCAGCTACCTGGAAACACATACAGAAGTGTGCCAGTTCTTCAAAGATGCAGGCTCCTACAAGTTTTGTGAGAAATTTCAAGGTTCACACCAGCAGATGGCTGAGGCATTTGATCTCTCTTTTGATGGATCCAAGGAAATCATAGGTAAAAAGGAATTCAAGGTGGATAAATCCCTAACTGCAGAGGTGACTGAACTCCCAAGAACTGGGGAAAAGTGGTTTAAAACCACCATTACAAAAGATTTGGAGTTCAGATCTTATTTCAATCCTGAACACAGAGGGGTGGTGTGGAAGAAAATTGTTCCATCCACCTGGATAGAAGAGAGGTGGCAGAAATTACTGAAGGCCATTGTGGTATATATAACTTGTGAAGGTAGATATAATAGGGCCATGATTTATCATTTCAAACTAATGAACCACTTCACAGGAAAGAGCCCACTGAATTTACCTTTATACTTACACAAGAGCCTGGCAAAAATGGCACACCAGGTGAAGGCTCAGCCAACTAAGATTGCTGGAAGATTGTCTCACCATGGCCTCATACAACTCCTTATCCAATAATTACTGAAGAGGAGAAATATGGCATGGACACATTTCTTGTTTTGGAATGGTTTTGAAACAGGCCTACAGCCAGAAGAGAAGGGAAAGTCTCCTTCGAAGAAATCTAGCACCCCCAAGAGTGGGAAGAGGAAAAGAAGGGCTATCTCCCAAACAATTAAAGAGCAACCTCCTTCCTCTTCTATAACCAAGTAGGTTAAAAGAAACCTAGACTTCAGTGAAAAGGGAAAGAAAATCATAGCACATAGTGGAAACATTTTCAACCCTCCCTACTCAGATTCAGAAGAAGAAAGGGAGGAAGGTGCTAACCTAGAAGTTTAGGTTGTAGCAGGAAATGAAGAACTTCCATCACCTACACCAAAAGAGAAAGATGAACCAGTAGAAAATGATTCTTCTGGCAAGCCCAGGGAACAGAGAGTAAATCAGTTTCTGAGACAAGTGTATGAGATGGAAATTTTAGAAAGAGAGATAAAGAAAAACAATGCTATATTGACCAAGAGGAATAAGCTGTTGCACAATTATTTCCTGGAGATGAGAGGAATGTATATCTTGCTAAAAAGAAGAAACCTACGATACATGAAGGACAACACTAGGCTGTATAGAATGATCAAGCTTCTAAGGCTGTAGGTGAAGAATGCCAGACCAAACCCTAACACTCATCCTACACTGGAAACCCTAGCTGAAGCAGCAGTAAGCCTTCATAATCTAGAATCAAGCCAGGCTACTGCTAACCTTCCAAACATTGAGCAGGCTGAATAAAATTCAGAAGATAAGCAATAGAACTTAAAAGTGTAATTTTGGAGTTGCAAAAATAGGGATTTCAGTGGCTTAGGAAGATGCTGAAGCAGTTCATTAGCCACTAAAAGTAGTGCTTTCGGCAGCTAATAGACACAACATTTTGATCCATTAACCACCGAAAGAAGAAAGAGGAATAGGATCAATTTTTGGCACAAAGGACCGGTTTTGGGCCAACATAACTAGCTCAGGGATGAAGTATAAAGATGAAAGGCGTTGAAGAACAACAACAAGGAAGGTATGCTCCAGTTTTGCAGTTACATAAAAGAAGAAAGGGTCACAAACACTGATTGTCTAGCAAATAGTGACTTATCTAGTAGAAGACCAGTTGTAGTTATTCCGAGTACTCACTTTAGTCATCAAAGGGTTCAAACAGTGAACACGTTTTACAGTTAGATAGACTAGTAGTTAAATTAGGGTTTTAACCTAATTCTGCAAAAACAATTATTATGTCTATTTTTAGTAAATCAGATCCAATTTTTCAGGATCTGAATATTTTGTAAATGCTATAAAGCCTAAGACTTATGTTATTGAAAGGGTTCGACTTCGGGGACCTGTAGACCATTACAATTGTCAAGCTTCTCATATTGCTCATGACCTAATATAAGCTCTTTTTCTATCATATGTTTAGCTTCCATTTCTTGTCTATTCTGTGCTTATCCTTAAATGTGTTGTTCAGGTTTATTCATGTTATTTGATGTCTGATAGTTTTCATCCTATCTACATGTTGATTATTTGAATTATAAGTACTTTCCTTGTTATGATTAGCCATTTATATATATATATATATGTTTTATGTATGAATCTTCCAGCATGATAAGTTCTCCATCTCTGCACCATATTATCAAACCTATGAATAGTGGTGGTTAGAAGCCTTATCCCTGATTGATTTTCATGCATGTCTTGAGAGTGTGAGGTCCTATAGGTCGCATGACTTGATCCACTTAGAAAACCATAAAAACCTTTAAGTTACCAAGCATCCTCGAGCTACAACCTAGAGGAGTTTCCTGGAGTGATAATACAATCATTTTTGGATCCCAGTACCATGATGGGGGGTACTGGAGGGGAATTCCTCCCCCTCCCCCCCCCCCACTATAGTCGCCATGGGGGGTCCAGGGGGGATATGACTAATTTAGGAAAAAAATCCTTGTAAAATGTTGTAATTCAATAGTGGTTAATAATGGGTGATTTATAGTCCCATGTTTTGGGCAGCTCGTAGTATTTTTCCATGGTATTCCCTTTATAATTGTAATAGGACTCTATAATGTATTGTAGCATTGTAAAACAATATTTGTGATTGTATGAGACAAAATGTGAGAAAGTGAATAGGAAATGCAACGAGTATGTTGCGGGTTGTATCCCTTCATTTTAATGGACATTAATATAATAATAAAGGATTGACAATTTTTTTGTGGACGTAGCCCATCTTGGGTGAACCATGTTATATTGGTGTCTCTCATGTAATGTGTTTATATGTTTAATATTTGCATCTTGTTTATTGTTATTGCTCTATGATCCTGTTTTTCTAACAAGCGAGAGAGGAATTTTATGGTGACCGTATGCTCAAAGAAGAAAATATTGTTGAGACCACCCAAGAGGATGTCCAATTGACACCATCGAGCTTCCAGCAAGGAAATGAATATCATATCGAAATGCTTGATTGATCGGGTCATATGGTATAAGGTACAATTCCAACCTCCTTACCACCTTTAACAACTTCATGCTGAAGAACTCTGAAACTTATACAACTCGATGAAAGTCTCATTGGTTCGCTTGAAGGTACATTATTTAAATGAAATATTCCATATTAAGCTCAACAAATACTTGTTAAATATTTTGATTCTAAATGTGATGGAGATAAATCTAGATTATTTTTATCGTTATTAAAATCTAGGTGTATGATTGTTGTTAGGAGAAACTTAAGGATAAAGATGATAAATATTTATGAACAAATTTCTCATATTGTCAGAAGATTAGTAGATTCAATTAGCACAATTGAAAATAAATCTCATTCAAAGGATCACAATGCGGCTCATCATGTGTTGTCACAATTAATCATGAACAAAAGCACTCGGTCCCTTTGGCTTCTTAAGCCTACATCCAAACTTGTTAATTTGGATGTAGAAACACATTGTACGTATTATTTTAGAAGAGAACTACTTGACTCTAGTCAAACAAATGTTTGGGACTTGATTGGTAGGTTTCCATGCTCTGATATGAAGCTCATTGATGCGGTAAAGGGATCGATGTATGAATTTTGGCATGACAACACTAGACCTTTTTCCAACCAAAAATATGTACTAAAATTGAGAAGAGGTTCAAGCGATTGTGAGTCCCACGTTAAACATTTTCTTGAAATGAAACAAACAAAATTATATGAGAGATTTAGGAATGAACATAATGAGCTTAGCTTGGTACAAAGATCCTTCAAGAAATGCAAACAATGGCATGTTAAAATAAACACAACTCATAACATTTTGTTTTCGATACCACATTGATTACAATTATTATTATGACACATAAAATAAATTGTGTGTATTGTATGACACTCTTGTGCATGAATGCTCAACTACATTTCCATCGACATCATCTAGAGACTCTTATGTTGATGAATAGCTATGTTTATATATATAACTCATGTCTTGGAACCATATTTTATGTAGGGAACATATACACAATGGTTTCCCCAAGAGGAAATGAATGGGGAACTAAATATTGGCTGGAATGTTTCTTGGATGGAAAGCAAACCCTCAACATCTCATTAAGGGACACTAAGGGAAATGATTTTCCAATTGGTTCAATGGTTATTAACTGAGAGTATTTAACACAAGTTTCCTATGCACCAAAGAAAAAAGTTTATGTATTTGAATATTATAGATTAGATCATATTGTATACCATTATACAAACTTAGTTATTGACACAAACATTGAGCTGCAAAAAATACCTAGGAAGAACTCATCAAATTCATGATACTTCTTTCCTTACTCCGAGCACGAGAGGTTAAAGGATAATGTTGTTATTAGAGGTGATCCGGATGGTTTAGTCCAATGACTGTATATAGGTAGTAAGGTATGTGGCATGCATAATATTTTTGTAATGTGTTATAAGTATGTGGTGTACATTCACATGTCATAATGTTGCTTCACGGTCTCATTGATTATTGGCATTAATATTTTCACTATTGCAATCGAACATTAACAACTTGATAGATCGATAAATTTCATATAATTATAAAACTTGATAAATTGCATAAGTTTCATCATGGATTTCTTGTATTATATCACACTTACATGACTCATGCGATATATCCCTAGAAACCCAATCCAGCCCAAGAAGCCTAATTTAGAATCCTAGAATCCAAATCTACAAACGTAGAAATCTGATCTAGCCCTATAAACCCTTGAAACCTAATGAAATTTCCTAAAGCAAGTGTTAAGAAAGGTCAAATGAAATTTCCCCATTGACTAATATATAATACAAAATACTCACACATCTACAACTTTGCAATGTCATCATAGGCCTTGTAGAATCCCTAGCTTGTACCTGTAAACCTTGGATTATATCTAAACCCTAGCTTGTAGACTAGCTCCTAGTTTGCAATATAAACCTTAGTTTGTAGGCTAAGATGTAGTTTGTAAAATCCATATCTTTACTAATCACTTTAATGTCAAATGCAATGTCCCCATTGAGCGATGTTAACTAGACATGATTTTGAAACACATCAAATATTTCAAGGCTAACTTCTAAATATATAAAAATGCTAATGTGTAGCATAAACCTTAGTTTATATTCTAAACCCTAGAAATTCTTACATTATGGGGGGGAATTCCACAAATATGACCATGAAAGTCTATTTGAATCCAAACCATTATGCATAAATATGCAAGCGAATAAAAAAACTTCATGTTGTAACTATATATGCATACCAATAAAACCTCATTGTACGTATATATTCATATGCATCCATATGTGTCTAAACCATTATTCTACAAATATGAACAAGAGTCCAAGAAACCCTAAAGTTTGTATCACCCTCCTCTAGGATATGGCCATTGCCTCTACGTTGAAAATCGAATTTGGTCCTCCAAGAACATTACTCAACACTCCAAGTTTTCACAGAACTTTCTAATGCAAGTGTTAAAATAAGGTATAAAAATATTCCCATTCTTTTTTCGGGTACACAAGGTACTCCCAAAAGTCCAAACACCTAGAGCAACCACTTCACACAAATGAATCACAGATCAATACACCGATGTTTGTCACACGGTTAAATAAGAAGAAGAAGAAGACACAATTGCCAAATCAGGCTCACATGCCAAAGATGACACACCCGTCAAGTTAGGCTCGTAGGCCAAGAGATTTTCATCAAATTTAACATCTATTCTAATGATTATATCATGAGAATGTGGCTGAAGAAGTCTATAACCTTTTACATCTTCAGAATATCCAACAAACATGCACTTTTCACTTTTAGGCTGCAATGCTTTCTATTTTTCATCCGGAATGTGAGCCCATGCTTCACAACCAAACACACAGAAGTGACTTACATCTGGTCTAATTTTACTCCATGCTTCTTTCAATGTTATACCTTGTAAAAATTTAGTGGGTGTGCGATTAACTATGTAATTTGCACAATTTATGGCCTCAGCCCAATATTGAAGACTTAGTCCCTTAGATTGGATCATACAATTATCCATTTCTTTTAAAGTGCGGTTCTTTCGTTTAGCTACACCATTTTGTTGTGGTGTATATGGAACAGTGTGTTGTTGTTGGATTCCTTGTTCAGTGCAGAAAGTAGTGAATTTTTTGTTAACATTTTTTCCTCCATTGTCAAATCTTAACTTAATAATTTGATGACCAGATTGTTTTTCAACAAGGGCCTTGTAGACCAAGAACATGTTAAATACTTCGCTCTTAAGTTTTAGGAAGTAAACCCAAGTGCATCTGGAGTAGTCATCAATGAAAGTTAGGAAATATTTGAAACTAGAAAAGCAAGCAGATTGAAGAGGACCACACAAGTCACTATGCACAACCTCCAAGGGAACCAAGGTGTGCCAAGAGCCACGTTTGTCAAAACTGTCCCGATGATGTTTTCTAAGTACACAACCAGAACAAATACCATCCTTGCAAAATACCATCAGAATACCAGTCACCATATTGTCTTTACATAGTTGTTGCAACAAGCGATAATTTAAGTGACCAAATCGCTCATGCCAAAGTTTGCTCAAGTTATCACTATGAGCAACAAAAACTGAAGGAAAAGGTGATGACCCAAAGTTGTTAAATTTGTACAACCTGGTAATATCATCAATAGTTTCAGTAGCAAGGACATTTTGAGGATTTTTAAAATCCTTGATTACAACTTGGTTAGGTGTAAACGTAACAGTTTTACCTTCATCCAAATGAGTAATTTGATAGACTAATAACAAATTGCAGGAAATTTTTGGAACGCATAGTACATCACTAAAATGACCACTTTCTACTGGAACTGTTCCAGATCCTACAACACTTAGAGATCTATCATCACCAACAAATATTTGTTTGGTGTTACATTCATGCATAGTAGAAAAGATGGCTTGATCCTTAGCCATATGATAAGATGCTCCAGAATCAATGAGCCATTCATTTGAAGTAGAAGAAGAAGATGTAGTATAAGAGTAACCAGAAGCACAAAGTGCATTTCCATGAGAGGTAGATTCTGAAGATGAATCTAGGTTGATGTGGCGCTTCTTCTTTGCTGCTTCCCTAGCTGCCATCTTCTTGAAACACTTAGATTCATCATGATTATCTTTCCCACAAAAATTGCAATGACGATTAGTCTTCTTTCATTTTGGCTTGGATCCTTTGTCATTTTTTAAAGAAGGAGCTAACTGAGAGGGTTTAGAACCCTTGTTGTTTGGCTTCTTACTGTGAAAATTCTGTTTCTTGGGAGGCTTGGACTTTTCTTTCTATTGGGACAATAAGGATTTCCCAGATGTATCAGCATTGTTAATTATTCCAAGATGAATGAGCTTATCTTGTTCTCTAATTAAGGAATCAGAAAAGGATTCAAGACTGGGCGCTTGATAGCTAGTTGCAGTCAAGGATTCTTTCATGGAGTAGAATGTAGATACAAAAATAGAATATGCAGGTCCAAGTTTGGAAAGAATATAATAAATACATTGTTTGTCTTCTTTCTTAATCTTTCATTCTTCACATAAGAGTCTAAGAGTTTTATACTTAGATAAATAGTCTTGAATGCATGAAAAATCACTTGGATTCAAAGAAATCAACTCATTCTCAAGTTGATGATCTCGAATTTCATTATGTTTACCAAACACAGATTCCAACTTTTGCCAAGCTTTATCAGGTTCATCAATTCCAGAGATGTGGAATCGCAAATCAGTAGAGATTCACATCCCAATCAATCCATGAGCTTCATCACATCTATTTTCCCATTTAATTTTCTTATCATCATCAGTGGGTTGCGTTTCATTCCCTGAGGTAATTATGAAAATTCCCCTACTTCGTAGAACATCCTCCATACGAGATTTCCACGAGAAATAGTTAGAACTTGTAAGTATAATATCACAAGGGGCGGCGATACTATAAAATAATGGCTAAAAGAATAGAAACTAACTGTTTGGATGCAAAGAGCAGCTTGAAAAATTAGGCTGTTTACAAAAAAATGGCACTAAAAACTGATTGTGGATGATGAAGTTATGCTTGATCAAAGAAAATGTTGAAGATGTCCCCAATGGCAACGTGGTAGATATTAACTTGACCAACTAAAAAAAAGAACCCCCTTCTTCCCAAGATGAACCTTTGACAATCACTTACAATAAAGTTGTTTTTTATGTGAATCACTTTTGTAAAATAAGTGATGTTCACTTTTACAATAATGTTACTTTTAAATATTGCGGCAATAAATTAAAAGACTTAAGTGACTCATTTTTATTTTATTTTATTTAAGTGACAGTGCACTTTTACAATAAGTAACTTGAAAATAGAAATTGCATGCACTAAAAAGTAACTAGATAAGACTTGAACTCAAGACTTATCAAGGAATAAAGCAACTTTGAACCAAGTGAGCTAAGTTTAAAAGGTACGTAAAAGAATGGAAAGAGGAAGGGGTCTTTTTTTTTTACTCTTCTCTCTCATTTTCCGTGCTTGCCTTTGTTTCCTGCAAATCAGAAAAAAAACGAAAAACAAAAAACAAAAACAAAATTCCACACTATGGGTGGGGTTAGATCTTGGTTAGGTTACCCGGAAAGTCTACATTTTCAAGTTTTCTCACTGTTTTTGATTTTCCACAGTCGCACAAGGTGCACAACAAAGAGCATATGTAGTCGAGAATACAAGAAAAAAAACTTTCCCTTGTTGTTTCCGATTCGTTGTGATCGCGCAAGGTGCACGGAAAAGAGCATATGCAACTAGGGAAGGCAACCGTTTGAGACTAAAAAAGTAAAGATATAATAATAAAAATAATAAAATATGAGAGAAATTAAAACAAATCCGTCACTGTGACATTATACCTTCAGATTTGTCGAAATGGGTGTTTTTGGATCAAACAGAAATGGTTTTCGATGAAACAAAAAATATTTCCCAATGGAAACAACGCTTCAGACGCAATGGAATAGCTCCCATAGCCCACAAATATATAGAAACTTTTGAACCTGAAACTATTTTAATGTTTCAGCAACACCGGTTCCATATCTTGATCAAAACCGAAAGCGACTCTTCATAAACGCTCTGATACCATGTTCGGGTACTCCTAAAAGACCGAACACCTAGAGCAACCACTTCACACAAATGAATGACAGATCAATACACCGATGTTTAACATTTGGTTAAAACCTTTGAGAGGGAAACAATCCACAACCCCAACCAAATAGCTACTTGGAGCAATTTATTATGCAAAAGGAAGAAAGTTACATGAGATTCTCATAATTGATCAACTAGCCAAGGACCTTCCATGCTCTTTAAATAGAGATCATGGACCAATCAGGTGTTAAGCCATGGATCAATGGTAGGTATGATCTAAGAGAATTTCAATCGTTGGATCACTTTATGTCTAGAACATATCGTGACCGTCAGATTAGAATATTTACAAATGCATACTAATGCATACTAAAGAAACACACTTTACCTAACAGATATTTTACACAAGTTAATCTTAACTAACTCCTAAGTGTCTAAATATCCTAACATTGTTAATAACCCTAGACAATCCTAGCCTACAAATCCTATCTTACAAACCCCAGAGCCAATTCTAGAAACCTTACTTTGTACCCTAAACTCTAGTTTGAATTCTAAACCCTAGAAACACTAGTTTGTATCCTAGAGCCTAGTTTGTGTTCAAAATCATAGAAACCATAGTTTTTACCCACTAACTACCATTAAAAAATCACTAATATCATTTATTTAGTGTCACCATTGACCAATATATAGTATCAAACATTCAAACCTTTACAAATTTTCCCTAGGTCCAATTTTGCATGTATCCATGAATTGATACAGGGGGCTACTTGCAAACATACATAGAACAAAAATTGTGGCTCAAATTGATTAACCATTGATTTCATTGGATTTAGGCCATCAAGATAGTTGTAGGGGTTCCCCTCTTCTATTGTTCCACAACCTAGGGATCATCTTTTAGGACAATTTTGCAAACTAGGGTTTTTCTCACTAAGGGAATGTGCAATTTTTTAACATAGGGGTCAACTTCGAAAATTGCTTGACTAAGAACTTGTGGCTAGAATTCCCATGTGGATCCTTCCTAAACAAAGTTGCAGGACCTCTTGCAACCAACAGATTTGTATGTGGAAGACTTCATACAATTATGTCTAACGGATTTGGTGTTTGGCATGTGTTTGACTTCAACACTTTATTTTCCTTTAACATCAATGAGAACGAATACCTTAGCATAGGGCTTATTGAATTTTGTCCTTTGACATCAATGGAAATACATGGGTCCAACATTTTATCCCTTTGACATTAATGCCAACACAAAGGTTCAACAAGAGGTGACTTGCTCAGTGATTGCTAGATTGTGTGTGGATGTTTTTGTGCCATTCTTCCTTGGTACATTATATAGTGTTACTTACCTACCAAAACTTAAAAGAACACAAGATATATATAGGTTAAGATGCAATGATCCATAAATTATAGACAATAACAAGGACATTAAATAGTAGAAAGATAAATATGATAAAAAATAGTATTTATATTATGAAAATAATTTTGAAAAGTAATGTCCATAGGTTTCTTTAGGTAGGGAGACAATCGTGGGTGTCTAGTCACTGAAAATATTCCATAACACATAGGTTCATGCAATATTAATGAGTACCCCTAATTTCACAATATATTGGTAAATTCCTATCAAAATCCTTTTATTGAGACCCCTGCCCAATACATATTTCTAATTAAAACCCCTATTTTTACTAGATATCCCTTTTTATTCTTCTGCCACTCCCCCCAACTCCCCCGCACCAAAATACCTATAAAACCCCATACCCCACATCCCCACCCCCTAATACCTATAATATATTTACCTTATTTTTCACAATTAAAAGACTCCCCTTTATGAGTGAATGTGATAAGATATTTTTCAACATAGTGAGTCCCCTATGGGTGACCTTTCTCTTGAGTAGAGATCCATTAGATTGATTCTCAACAGAAACAATTCATAGCCATGTAGCTATAAATAGGCTTCCCAAATCCAAAACTATGACTACTTGACATGGTCAAATAATTGACAAGTACCAATTTCATTTAATATGGATGTGCCATTCCTATTGTTGAATTATAAGTTGTCCATAGCTATAAAAAATTCAATTTGTACACAAATATGATATGTCAAATCATATTTGTACACATATTATCACTCTACTTTATAATACCAACAAAATTGAATCCCAAAAACTTCTTGCGTATCCAAAATATCAATTCCATTATGGTAATCAAACACCCTATTTCTGTCCTTTTCTTGCATTCTTTGAGTTGTTCCAATGTACCAACTTCCATAAGAAACACTTTCTTTGGTACTTCGAGAAAAAACGTTTCTTGTGGTACATTCAACTATAGGTATTGTGTTTCTCTCAAACAACTCCCCACAATATAATCCAATTCCAAATCCAACTAAAGCACACTTTTTAGGGGCCCTTTCATCTTGGTTAAGGAAGACCCTATTTCTCACTCAAGTCAACCGATATTTGGATAATATTGGATTTCTATTCAAGTGACTAGCCAAACAAAATTTTAATATATCCTTACCATCAACTTCTACAACTAGTTTGGTAATTATGTTGACATTCTCATCAATAGAATATAAAATTCCATCCAACTCATGCCTCCACTCACTTTCCATTTTTTGCAGTTCACTATCATTGAGTATGCATGAGGATGAAGATTAGAATATTGAATTGGAGTGACTTGGTGGACAATGATCAACTACTTCATCCACTACTTGTAATGCTAGATAGTTTTGGTCCTCTATGCGAGGTTTAAACCACCAAGAATTTTGTGTGTGTCCTTCCAGTTGCATGCCAAGACTTGATAAAATATTTTTCGCACCATTCAATCTTATCTTAATGGATTCTATAATATTATAATCCATAGATATTGATTCATATTATGATAATACATCATAACTATCTATTGTTTGTTGGTTCAATTTATTCCAAATACTTTCATGCTTCTTATGATATTTATAAAACAAATCCATTTGGGATTTGATTATTCTTTAACAAGTCTATTAAGGGTTCCAATATAATGAAGCAAGTCATTTAAATCATATGACCTCTCTATGCCAACCATTCCATTGAATTTTCCAAACAAGTTCTCATAGAGATTTCATATGATTTAAAAAATTTCCATAGTGATCTCAAAACACGTGACAATTTATAATAGTGGTCATATGATTTAATTTCTACTTTTTTCCATTGCCAATAAACAAAATTTGCATCCAACCTATTGCATGTTGGATGAACAACCACAACCAAATGGTAATATCTTCATGTAAAGTGTTTACAATAATAACAAGTGCATAATGGCCAATTACATTGTTCTTAAAAGTGTTCATAATCATATCATACCCTACAAATCCCTCACCCACTATCACCAAGAAATGTGATTCACATTGATGATTTTTATTCTTCCCATAAAAACCCACCAATATATCACTTTTTACTGCCCAGATAACATTTTTTTCACAATAGTCTCATCTTCATCAAAGCACATAGTAATGAACCCCTCTATACGATGTTTGGATTTATAAGAAGCATAAACCTTTCCAACTTCCTCTAAAATGTACTCATGATGGGATATATGACAATGATTTTCTAACTTTCCTTAAAGTTGTAGATATTGAAGGGCAATATAGATTCAAGATAATAAATCTATGCAATAAGGGACCTCTCCTTAACTTTATCATCTCATAGATGGATGTAGTGGATGTACCATACCTTCTCCTTATTTTTCAATGAGTCATGTTGTGAATGATATATTGGTAATATTCCCAAACTGCAACTTTACCTTGTAATTTTCCTTATTTATGTGCCTCACACACATCCCTGAAAATCCTAACAACATCATTTCTCTCTACAGATTCAAACAAATTTTCCTTAAGGGAACTCACTCTATTAGAGACAATAACAACCTTTGTCCTCTCCCACCCAAGATCTTTCATTGTTGATTTTTATCTAGTATTTGTAACCCTTGAAACATTTTTTAGTTATTTTTAGTCAAATAGTCCAATCTTATCCCTTTCCTTGTATCTTATCCATGACTTTTGTCGGAGGTCCTTGATTCACAATATAAACAAATCATAACATCATCACATTCTAGGATCAACTTACAAAAAATTTATTCCAATGAATCCAAAGGGATCCTATTTCAAAATCCCTCTAGAAATGAATATGACTACTATACCATCAGTGCAACATTCAATTTCGTAATAACATACTATCCTCTTGGTATGATTCTCTATGGGCCATACTTTCCCACCCATTTGATCATCCATTAGGACCTTTGTGTTTAATATCTCCCCATTTCTATAAATATATGGATACCAATACCACCAACATTATATTATCAAGGGAGATAGGTGATCTACAATAAGACTATAGAACCAAATAAATTTGAAGATAAAAAAGGTAATAATGTCCAAAGTGATGCTCAAATTAAATTTAAATTTGTGTAATTAACATGATGTAGAAGTATTTCCACTTGTAGAACCCTTTTGTAATAGTGTTGTTGTTGATGGGACCAAGACCAATAACCTACTCAAACTCTTTTGGGACTTATCACTAGTAGGATTCTTCGATCTCTTGACTATGCTAGTCCTCAACCAAATTGTATCATGTGAAGACTCATCTATAGTAGCATTGTGCTTCTTTGATTTCAAGTGTCCATTTAAAGAACTAATAATATTCCCAGTCGTTGTTACTAAATACAACCATTTTGCATGATGTACATTCCACTTTTACTTATCTTGTTTCCTCATATTCTGTAAGTGTTGCTTCCACCACTTTGAACAATTTGTATCTTGCGTTGAAATTATCTAGAATTTTGTGGCTTGATCAATATCAAAACAATGTTTGAGCACTGATGTTAGTGTTTCTATGTTAGATGAGGGAACTTCACACCCTTGAAATGTTACACTAATGGGCCCCTATTTTAATATGATTTTTTTTAAGTTACAAAATGTACATGCAACCAAGGATATTTCACATATTCCATAATCAACACCAAATATTTCACAATGGATCTTTATTTTATATTTTTTGTTTTTTAATATACTTTGAGAGTACTATTCTCCTCAAGAAACTCTTCCATTAAACTATTCACTTTATTTTCCCAAGATGCCAATACAATAGAATCGACATTTATGTCGTGTTCTATTGACTCACACACACCTTCAATTATTGGTTGTTTATGCACAGGTTCCTCCATGTTCTCTTCAATGATTTCAAAATTTGGTGTTCTTTCCATTAAATTTGATTGCAATACCTCGATATCCAATGTGTCTAGTTTCCTCTTGATGCCAATAGGTGTTTTTGTAGAATTACATGTTTTCTCTTACGTTTCATTAAAATTATATCATTGATCATTGATAAACTCTTAAAGTATATGCAATGATAGAAACAAGCATGATTTCTTGGTTGATTTCCATAAATGTATAATCCGATCGACACCTAACTATGCGAAGGGTAAAAATTTCTTCAACAATTACAATCACAAAGTCATAATTATTTCATATATTCATCTGCATTTCTATCCACATGTAACATTTCTCAAAATATTGGATCTAACATACACTATGACTCTAGCTCCAAAACGTTTTCTTTTATATGAAAAATAGGCAAACACTAAGATGTGTGAACAAAATAATTGTTCAATATAGTACATAATCATATCATATAAAATAGGTTTGTCTCCTTAACTGACATCATAAAAGAAGTGATGTCAAAAAAAGAAAACTACAATAGAATTTATGTAAAAGTACATGATGTTGAAACATGCATTATTTGGTTGACAATTATGTTTGTGACAAAAGTGCAACTATTGTCTAAGATGGTACTTGGATTACCTCAATTTTATTCCACTAAAGGAGTTTGTGAACTTTGTGGCCTTGGTAAGCATCATAGGGAAAATTTTGACAATGATAAATCCTAACATGCAATAGATAAATTGTAGTTGGTTCATAGTGGCATATGTGGTCCCCTTAAGGCTCCTTCGTTATCGTTTGTTCTTTATTTCATTACTTTAATTAATTATGTGTGCATCCTTTGAGCTGGGTTACATTTTTTGGCAAAAACACAAAAACATACCTCTATCGAGCAATTTTTAAACCCTCGATCAATATTCTGGTAAACCCTCGATTGAGGTGTTAGAACCTCAATCAAGGGTTTAGTAGAAGCTCGATCGAGGGTTTAAGAAAACCTCAATCAAGGTTTTAATACCTCGATCGAGCTACATACCTCGATCGAGGTCCGTATGCAAAAGAACATTACCTCGAACTACCTCGTTCAAGCCACTCTTAAAACCTCCGTCCAGGGATTTTAATACCTTGATCGAGCTACATACCTCAATCAAGGGCTTGAAAAATAGAGAATTATCCCTCTTATAGGAAAATCAATATTTCTCGATCTTCTACGGGTGTAAACCCTGCCATTCATGGCACATAACTAAGCAGAGTTTATACCGATAGATTCATCACTGAATCCTCTATCCATTGAGGTATCATGCATGCATTTTGGCATTCATATGGTTTTTTTTTTAATTTTTTCTAAAACTTACACTCAGAAAACCTGACAACAAATTCGAAGCAGCTCAAAGAAAAATCTACAGGGTAAAAAATACACATCCAAAAATTTATTAAAAATGCATAGCCCACACATCGGCACGTCTACTTCAAAAGGGTATCTTTGGTTTTTCAATTTTTGAAAACAGTAAAAAAAAAGCTGGGATGCACACACATGTGTATAAAATGATGTTGAAATCAGATGTGGTCACTTTCAAAAAATAATAAATAATTGTATATTGTGAAATAAATTAACAAAAATATATGTAGACCACAATGCATTTTGTGTAGATCATGCTCATAAATATATATTTTTTAAATTATTAATATAAGATTGAATTATTGGGATGGGACATGAGCCACTTATTAACTTCTTCAAATTTTTAAGGTTGCACAACTCATTAAATGCGAAATTTCACACATTAAATGACATTGGAATATTTAAAAAAAATATCATTGGGAAGCCAACATACTATTCTACAAATTGTTTTTTATTGCAAGTTGAAATTCACATGGCATATATGTGTTTCCAGGGATTCTATCTAGCACATGAGTAAAAAATCAGGTTTTCATCGCCAAATTTGGCCAAAAAGTGTTACCCACCTTCATGGAATCACCCTTATGTAGTAGGGAGACTTGGTTATTTTCTTGAAGGATAAAACTAAATCATTTGTTTTATTCCAAGTATTTAAATCCCTAGTTGAAAAAGAATCTAGTAGATGTATCACTCTCAATATATAGAAAAATTATTGATAGGCAATCCTTCCACTTATTTAGAAGCTAAAGGAAACCTAGAAAGGGAGAAAGAAATGGCTATTGAAAATGACTCCTTTATGAAGAATAATATTTGTAGCATTATTCCATTTCCTCAAGGAAATAATCTTGTTTCCTACAAATGGATTTATAAAATAATGTTCACTACAAAAGGATAGAGTGAAAATCATAAGGCTCGATTAGTTTCCAAAGGGTTTCTTTAGAGATAAGGTATGGATTACATTAAATTTTTTTATCTCGTTGCTAAAATGAACGGCATCAAAACCATCATTTCTGTTCTTGCATTCTTTCAATGGGAAATTCATCAAACTAATGTTAAGGATGCTTTTTAAATGGTGATCTTCATGAAAACATTTACCTTCATGTAGAGGTCAAAAATTGAAGAAACGTTTGGAAAACAAGAGAGAAAAGGAGTTTGACATAGGAAATTAGATTTTAGGGTGAAGAGATGAGGAGGAAGCCTTGTAAAATATATGATAATAAATGGTAGTGATTATGAGGTGGAAATTTTAAGAATCCTTTGGATGGAAGGAGAAAGGATTGGGGTCCCCCTAAATGGAATATATCTTTCATTCAAGAAAGAATAATAGTTCTCTAATGAAAGTATAGGGAACAACCATCATTTCATCCAATCAAAGTTGGCTAAGGAGAATGTTGTAATACAAGTCTCTGAAGAGAACTAAGGTTATAAATTATCCTTGTTCAAAATACTAGGTCTAAGGGATAAAGGAAGTTCAGAAGATTTGAGAATTATAGGGTGATAAAGAGGGGAGGAAGAGGAGGTTTCCCCAAACTAGTTGTCAAGGTGAGCGACTAGTGGGTGGGGGTGTAATTGATGTCAATCCAAGATGCAAGCACATATATTTAATAATATCAAATCATACAACAAAATGTGTGAAATGAAACAAATGCAATTTCTGGTGCATGTGTGAGATGATTTTACTAACAATGTGATGTTAAATATATGCCCTCCAAATCTATGTATGCATGTGCAAAATCTCGATGACCTAGAAACCTTCTAATTAAATAAATGAATTCCAAGAGATATCGATATGAATGGTCATAAATCCACTGAGGGTAGCTAGTGAAGGTGTGAAAGGATTGGTTATAATGCACAACAAAGGGACTCATACCAACATCCAAAAAAATATGATCTACATATTGTCTCTTCCCATGATAGTCACTTATAAGGGAGATGCCCTCAAATTTGGATCCTAAGTTATCTCAATCAAGTGTACAAAATAGGTTGTCCCTAAAATGATTAGATGCCACCAAATCAAGGTGTGTTGGGTATGTGTTATATTATTTACATGTGTGGCGGGGAGGGGGGGTATTTATCAACGACGTGTTGTTCAGAAATGGCCATTAGGCCATTGCCAAATTTTTGGGGTTGTTTTCAACTATTTTGGGATATTTTTCTAAAAATATGTAATTTAATATTGGTTAAGGGATTGAGCTCTATTTTATAATTTGGTTTAAAGTATTAGGGTATTGGATGCTGTGGAATACCTATATTTTGTATTGTGGGTGATTGATAATGATAATGAGAAAATAAGAGGTGTGGCTCCAAGGTTTATTGGTTTTTTTGGTTAAGGGTTTCTAGGGTAAATATTTTTGTTTCTATGTGTGAATATTGTGGTGAAATATTTGTTTTTCTTAAAATAATATGTATGCTTTTATTCTCTACACAGGTTTAAAACTTACATGTGGTATCAGAGCTTGAGTATTAGCATCAGAGGGACGCCTTTGTTGCTAAGGGTTCAATGTGGTTGATAGATCTTGGTTCTATGATAAACCTAGGTTTAGTGGGATCTTTGCAGCATTGATTTGTGGGGTACATGTAAAATGGTTTGACCCACCATGCAACATTGTTTACAACTCAAGGAACTAGGACTTACATCGACAAAGGGAAGATATAAATTTTATGACTAGAATATGCTACCCATACATGGAAGCGATGGGAACTACCACAAATATGTTAGATTTTCTTAAGATCTGATTAGATTATTTAGGATCTTTATCTAGAATAATAACAAGTACAATAAAATGCATAGGATATAAAAGATACCCAAGACACAAAGATTTTCATCGGGGAAACCATAAAGGAGAAAACCATGCAAACTTCTTCAGAATAGTAAGAGGATCAAAAGAAGTAATAAGAAATGTTCAACAACTATCTTTCTCTCCTCCTCTGTCTGTCTCTCTCTCTCATGCTCCTTAGAGAGTGTGTGTGGTGTATTTAAATGAGGGAGAGTTCCTCCTTATTTATACCCTTTTAATTCACTGACCAAATATAAGACTCGATCCTACTTGTCATCTCACATGGGGCCCACTTCTCCTAAAGAGACCAAAATTACATATTACATGATGTTACATTAGGGACTATTTCCCCGACTTACAACAAAGGTTGTACCTCAAGGTCTAGACACAATTTATACATCCCATAAAGGGGTAACACACATCCCTAATGGGGGTACAACAACATACAATGATAATATACATCAGAATATCTTCCGAAGTTACAAATACATCAACACTCCCTCTTAACTAGGAATGTATTCTCTCTCTACATAGTCATCAACACATCTGGTCGGTTCTTGATCACATCGTCATCATCAAGGAGTCATAGATTCTTCATCATAGCTGCTGCAATCATCTTATTATAATTTAATCATCATCCCATACTATCTGTCATCAGAAGTTTCTACAGTGCCAACCCTTTTTCATGCTATATGTAGGCCTAGCCTCCATGTAGGTCTGCATCATCTGTACGAGCAATCCATTAAGATTGATTATATGCCACTGCAAAAAACATGCACGATCTCCCAGGACTGATTACATGCCTTGCGACACCTGCGTACCCTACTATTACCTTATCATATTCATATCATCTGGTCGTCACACAGAGCACAAACCAGATACACATAACATGTCACTTACATCCATCGGCATGGGAGGACAAACCTACCACCATCCGGGAAAGGCTCAGCATTTACATCAACGACCATGGGAGGACCAACCTATCACCATGTCGGAAAATATCCAACACTTACATCAATGACCATGAGAGGACCTATCCTGTCACCATGTCGGAAAGGCTACAATACTTACATCAATGACCATGGGAGGACCTAGACTGCCACCATGTCGGAAAGGATCCAACACTTACATAAACAACCATGGGAGGACCTACCCTGCCACCATCTTGGAAAGGATTGTTGGCACGAAACAACCCTTGCAATTTTATTCTTGCTTTACTTAATAAAGCTGATCAATTTTCTTCTATAATTGATTGAAAAATTATAAAAGAGTGCCTTCTGAATCATAGATTCTGAAGGTACTCTCAATTAGGAGAAAATTGATAAATAGGAGTAATTTCTTGAAGATTAGATCAAATTAAGTTGATTAATTTTAGTATAGCTATTATAATTTTAAAATGATATATGATCAAATTTTTATAGTTTGATTATATATTTTGATAAGTTGTTTAGTAATATCTTCCAATCAACTTATTTAATTTATCTTTTTGATCTTTTCTTGTAAATAGTTCCAATTTCATTTTAGCTTTAATACTAGATATGGTTTACGATATCATTGTTATGTTTAAATATGAGTTGTAAGGGTTGATAAGATATTTATTTCATATTATTAAATCCTTATAAAACATGTTAAACATTCACTTTATTTGAATCATGTCTCGAACCTTTGTAAATAAATAAATATGAACATATGCCTAAATCTTGTATATATGAGGTGATGTTTACCTTTGAAAATTTCCAAGGCATTTTTGAAATCTATTATAACATGATTGTTGATTCATATTTCCATTTTCCATAAATATACTATAAACTGGAAGTTTAATCATTATTTTTATGATAGATACGATGTTCTTAATTTAACATTTGTCCATTTTGAGTATTTATAATATCACTTTGTTGATTTAATCTTCATAATCAATGTCATTTGTAAATATGATTTCATGGTTTTATAGTCATGATGGTTTTAGATCTTGGCATCTTCACTAATTTTTATAAGATCTATGAGAAGACGATTATTCATGACATAGAAAGTTTGAGGACACATATTATCAAATCTTTGGTTTTGTTTTGGTTGTTACCTTATGGCTTCATTACATTCAATTATAACTTGGAGATGAATTATGTTATGAGACATAAATCATTACACTTAGTCTCTATATATAACTCTTTCCTGTCAAAATATGGAGGTGACATGTTTAGTAACACTTGTTCATTGCACATTGTCTTGAAATTATTACTCTGATAAATGTTACGATCATCTCATATTTATATTCGACTTGATTTTAGTATAATATAATAATTCCAAGTCATATCATCATAGTGGTTTCGTTCATGTATTTTCCTTTGGCGGTTAGGGTATCATTTCTGAGCACGAGTCCAGGGTTTCCAGTTGAGTTTTGCACAACTGAGAAATGGTTTCATTATGTATTTTGAACCCAGTATACCGATCCTTTCAATTTTTATGATGCCTTATGTCTCGGTCGAAGGTGAAGCCTGTGGTAGAAGAGATGGTCTTTTATGCCAGTTTGAAACAGAGGGTTCATAATGGCTTATTGGGGAGCTTGAAGCAGCCTGTTTTATTGATAAAGTTGGTTGGGGTGAGTTTCTTAGGGATTTCAGTGGACACAATGTTGAAGTGACTCGACAATTTGCTCTGTCTCAAAGAAAATATAGCACACATTGGTGATGTAAGATTGGGAATCTGAGACTAGATATTTCTGAGGGTTTCATAGCGTAGGCCACGAATATCCCACATAGAAGTGAACGATGGTTCAGAGAGAAGAAATTAATAGAGGGAAATAGAAGCATTTCTTATGTCCCCTTCCTTGAGGGTTTGATGATAAACACAATTATCTGATCAAGTATCTTCAACCTAAATGAGAAACGCTTCTTCAGATGATTATATGTTGTATCACTTGTGATGGTAGGTATTCCTCAGTCCATCTTTACCAATTGAGGATTTTGATAGCTTTTAAAGGTTCAAATATGAATTTACCCTTTTTTATTTAATAGCGTTCAAAAAATGTCATCCGCTATCCAGAATATCACAGAGGACCAGGACCGTAGCCTTTTCATCATGGCTTAGTGAAAATTATAGTTCAGTATCAGTTGTCTCTTAATTGAAAAAAATGGGATCATTTTTTTAAAATAAGAATGGCTTTGGTTGAAATGAAGGATGGTCCTCTCGTTGACCTAAAACTCGACAGAAGAGAAAGTGACCTCTGGTGCATAAGCCATCTGAAGTGCATTTTAAAAATAAACTATAAAGAAAGAAGGATTGAAAATATTATCCAAACTGTACGTTTAAAGGATGAACAGGATTAAGATAATTGGATTCCCGTCAATATTCAGGAGGCATTTTTCTGCAATGAACTGCAAGCAAATTAAGGAAAAATAATAAAATCTGAGATGTGGGTTTTTTGTAGAACAGATCCATTTAGCTGATTCGTGAGGTATTTCCTGAAAAAGGTGAACCATTTGGGAGATTTTCTAGGTTCTCTGAACACGTTTTATTTACTTATGATTGGCAAGGAAAGTCAGTTCGCGTTTCAGTTTTCTGTTTCTGTTTGTTTTCTTATTTAAGAAAATGCAGAGTCATTTGTGATTTAAGTTGAGAAGTGAAGATGATGTGCTTTCACCAATTCATGATATAGTTGATAATGATCAATGAATGAACCTGTGATGCCTTTGGCTAAAGAAGGCATTAATAACGTTTATTTAAATGAGTCAAGGAGGGAGCCTTCATTCAGAGATATTCCTTAGCCTGGTCAAGATTTGAATGATCCTAATTCTTCACAATCTAATGAGTCATTTCATGATAAGGATGAAGAAACTTTGCTGCAGTCTCTTAATTGAATATATGAGAATAAAATCTCACAGCTAAAAGCCAAATTGAAAGACTGCGAAGTGAATGCAACGATGAAGGATGAAGAGAATAAAACATTCAAAACATGATTGTTAAAATGGATACAATGATGGAAAGATATGAACCTGAAGAAAAACAGATACAAGGAAGCCAAGAAATCAGTAATAAACACCAACAAGCACTTGCTCAAGAAAATAGAACAACAAAAGATTATGATCATAAAACTCAAAGCTAAACTGTCCAACGCATGAAGGGTAGTTAATTTGCAACACAAAACTTGACACCTACTATGTTTCAGCTATGCTGGTATATTTCTCTTTTGACAGGTGTACTTATGATATGAATGCATTGGATTGAATGGAAATGGTTTTACTAACTGATATACATCTTTGAACTTGCTTTATCGGAGGAAAACAATTTTTGCGTTGATAGCTAACATACATTTTGGATGGTCACGCTTTGTTTGCTTTGTTGGAAATTCATATTTTCCAGGTGTCCTAACTGAAGAAGATATTGATTTCGATATCGTTTGCTACATTAATTTTCTGCCACTAGGTGTTGAAGCTGTTTCAAGTTTGGTTAATGTGAATGCCAGATGTCAAAATTTGGTTGTTGTTTTCTTGCAATATGGATGAGTTGCTACTCGAAGATAAGAGCATGATAATGATCTAATGCCATGTGCATCATTGGAGAATGTTTTAAGTTAAGATGATTGTAAATAGGTTCCATATATTCGATAGATAATAAATTTTGAAATATATTTTTAGAGGTTAGTTGCATAGAATTAGGGATGTAGTTATCAGGTTTTGTTATAAAAAATATGAAGACTATTGCAAAAGATAGGGGTCTCGACAGAAGGGAGGAAATTGTGCTTTTGTTTGTTCTGTTTTTCTATTGTAGTGTTTTTCTTTGCAAAAGGAAAAGGAGATGTTGCCATAGGGGTAAGTTTTGTAAAGTTTGGAGGAATTGTTTTCCTGGATTTTGAAAGACTTCTTTCTATCTGGTTCGATGTTTGATGTAATAGAATAATAGGAGTGGGAATGCTATTAGGATCATTGTTTTGTAATAGAGCTATGCTACAATTTTTAATCTTATTTATTTCTATTGTATATATATTTTATTTGGTACATATATACTTTGCAATTATGTGGTAAAATCCTTTTGTATACTTCGGGCTTATGTTATTTTTAGATCTGTTTAAATGATTACATAGTTTCTTTAATGATCTGGCTTTGTTTGTTATTTTGCAGATTGTGTTATCAAATTTATGTTGTTTTAAATTTGAATGATTCACTTTGTATTGTCATTTTGATTTTAACAACATTTATTTTAAATTCGGATATGAAAATAGCATTCATATTTCACCATGCTCCTACTTGCAGGATAGATTAGGTATAGAGTTAGTTCTTTAAATTAGCTTTAGTTTATTTCATAGTGAAAGATACTGTTTAGTTGCTGTTAAAACTTATGTGTTTCAATATCTGTTCAATTTGTATGTTTTCGAACTATTGAAGTCTACATCTTAGATTAGTCATGTTACTTAGATTACATCTTTGAGATATTTATTTCATTTTAATAATTTCTATCACTAAACTGTGAGACTCTCTTTTGAAAACAAACTCATAAGGCAACGGGGCCTTTGTTCCCGCGTGATTTAGTCATCCCAAACACACCGAGTGCTATTTTAAGCGCTTTGTGTGGACTATTTCTCCTTGTTGGCCTTAGGACAATAAATTCGACCAACAAATGGCGCTAGAAGGAGGGTCGATCAGTAAGTAAGCCCTTTTGAGCTATTTCTTTTTAAATTTTGATCTATTTTCAAATGGCTCCTATTACTGTTTTAGAACATGCTTTTAGCATGCCTGGGCCTGCTAGAGGTATTTCTGAAAGTGCAGTAAATCTCTTGTAAAGGTTAAGTTTTGATGGACAAGGTAAAATGACTGCTTTGAAACATCTCACTGAATTTATATTTATTTGTAACCATGATCGTATAGTTTGTGAGAGAAGGATTTGCATACTTTTTACTATCACTTTCAAAAGAAGAATTCGAGGCTGGTTCAAAATTTTACTAGATAAATCCATTCATTCATGGAAACATTTCATGGAGTTGTTTATTGATGCGCATGAGGATTATAATTATCAAAATTTGACGTATGAGATTGAAAATATTCGCAAAAAAGAAGGTGAATCTACTAGTACTTTCTTTTCAAGATTTATGTCAATGCATTTTAGATTCCATGAGAAAGATCAACTTTCTGCAGAAGAAATAACAAAGTTATTCTTATATCTTGATTCTCATGATCAAGTAAATAATGATAAGATTCAAATTGACGATATGTATGTTGATGATTGCATTACTTCATAGATTAATATTGGTTCAAGGTCTAATATTATTGGTCCAAATTATGATACTAAAATTGTTGAACATCAACAAATCTTAGGATCTTCAAATATACATTTTCAAGAAGAAAGGAATTTGAATTCAACACTTATATTAAAATATCATTGTCTTGTTAAAACAATTGTAGTCGAAAAGGAATCGATGATTTTAGAACCCAAAATCGAATCTTTGAATGGCAGTTGCATAAATCATGATTTTGCATTTTCTTCTTCTCAAATTAAGCAAAATCATCTCATTCCTTTACAATATATCAAGAAATCAAAATATGCACCATGATTTTTCTCTTGAATCAGTTAATCAGGATTGTCATATGAAAAGGGGAACATCTAATTTTCCACCTTTGAATCATGCTTTATATCCGGATCTATTTACTTATTATAGTTCATGTCCAGATACTAATATGCAAACAAATTCTCCACTATGGTCAGTCCCTATCGTAATGCAAAGTGATTTGTTGTACAAAAATGAGGAAAATCTTCCTATTCAAGATATTGACGTTGCACATAAGAAATAACTTTTAAGAAAACAAAGAATGATGTTGCACATTAATACCAAAATATTTTGAGTTGTAACTACATATGTAATTAAGATTTAGTTTAACTTTCTTTATTTTGGTTTGTTTTCTTTTACATAAGAGAGCCTAACTTATTTAAACATCTTGCTTATTTTTAACAAATCCTTATGTTGGAAATTATAATTTAAAGAAAAAGAGAGACATATTTTTCATCTTATAGAAACTAATTCTCTCTTTTCATTTGCATATATCCATTTTAGATTTCTTGCTTTTATTGGTTTTATTTTTCAAGTTTGTTATGATTTTGTTTTTTAGTTTGCTTGCAGTTTGAAAGGGGTTTATTGTAAATAAATAAGTCCTGTGGCTTAATCCCAGTTTGTTCCTTGGTTTAAAATTGTGGTGTTAAATTAAGTCTTTTAAAATTGGTTTAGAATGATCAGAGTTTCTTAAGTCTATTAAGAACCTATCATAAGTTGAAAACATTTGTCAATATGTTTTAGATTATTCCTCAATCATCTATTTCTTTTGATAGTTAGGATGGCTGATTAATGCCTTTTCAAAACTTTGTACTTACAAAAATCTTTATGAACCTCTATCATCGGTCATTTTTTTGTTTACAATCTGGAAAAATTTTAGATCTGTTCCATTAAATAAAATTCTAAATTTTAAAATAGGAGACGGAAGGTCTTAGTAATAAGCTGGTCCGATTAGGATCATAAATATCATCGGTATGACATTATCAAAAAACTGATAGTGGCTTTTGGTCGTAGGGTCAAGAGATAGGGGGTCTCATCACAAGCTAGCCGATTCATTTTCTGGTGATATTCGTGACTCACACTGTGATTTGGTTACCATGCTGGATAGTGATTTCTTATTTTATAAAACCTAAATTTTCAAAAAAAATAAACGAAACATAATTTTGAATGAAGAATAGGAGGTCTCATCATGAGTTGGCTTAATCATGATCATCAGTACTGTCTAGTATAACATCATTTTTTATTATCAGTATGATGGATCTTGGTCAAAAGGTCAAGGAACAAGAGGTCTTATCACGAGCTGACTTGCTTATCCTAGGCAGTTCTTGTGAATGATACTATCATATCAGGTTATCATTCCTAGATAGTAGTCTTCAGTCAAAGAAATTGGTTTAAAAAAAGAAAATCAATAAATGGAACAGATTGTAGAGATTTTTTCTTCTTCAGAGAAGTAAATTCCTATATCTTATACTGATGGTTCAGATTATCATTATTATGAGTACTTTGTTTTGACTGGAATATTCTTAAGCTTATCTTTAACAAGATATTTATTGACAGAGATGAGAATAATTCTGAATCATACTTGCAAATATAAATCAGACAATGATTTTTATTAGACTAAGAATTTTTTATTATTTTGAATAGATTTTAATATTTTTTTTGCATAGCAATTTGAAAATTATATTAGCAGAGATAACTGGTTCGCCTAGGTCATCGCCATTTGTTGGAAGGAAACAACCCTCACAATTTTATTCTTGCTTTACTTAATAAAGTTGATCAATGTTCTTCTATAATTGATTGCAAAATTATAAAAGAGCGCCTTCTGAATCATAGATTCTGAGGGTACTCTCAATTAGGAGAAAATTGATAAATAGGAGTAAGTTCTTGAAGATTAGATCAAATTAAGTTGATTAATTTTAATATAGCTGTTAAAATTTTATAATTATATATGATCAAATTTTTATGATTTGATTATATATTTTGACAAGTTGTTTATTAATATATTCCAATCAACTTATTTAATTTATATTTTTGATCTTTTATTGTAAATAGTTCCAATTTCATTTTAGCTTTAATACTAGATATGGTTTATGATATCATTTTTATGTTTAAATATGAGTTGTAAGGGTTGATAAATTATTTATTTCATATTATTAAATCCTTATTAAACATGTTAAACGTTCACTTTATTTTAATCATGTCTAGAACCTTTGTAAATTAATAAATATGAACATATGCCTAAATCTTGTATATATGAGGCAATGTTTACCTTTGAAAATTTCCAAGGCATCTTTGAAATCTATTATAACATGATTGTTGATTCATATTTCCATTTTCCATAAATATACTATAAACTCAAAGTTCAATCATTATTTTTATGATAGATACGATGTTCTTAATTTAACATTTGTCCATTTTGAGTATTTATCATATCACTTTGTTGATTTAATCTTCATAAACAATGTCATTTGTAAATATGATTTCATGGTTTAATAGTCATGATGGTTTTAGATCTTGGAATCTTCACTAATTTTGATAAGAGCTATGAGAAGATGATTATTCATGACATAGCAAGTTTGAGGACACATATTATCAAATCTTTGGTTTTGTTTTGGTTGTTACCCTATGGCTTCACTACGTTCAATTATAACCTGGAGATGAATTATTTTATGAGACATAAATAATTACACTTAGTCTCTATATATAACTCTTTCTTGTCAAAATATGGAGGTGACATGTTTAGTAACACTTGTTCATTGGACATTGTCTTGAAATTATTACTCTGATAATTGTTACGATCATCTCATATTTATATTCGACTTGATTTTAGTACAAAATAACAATTCCAAGTCATATCATTATAGTGGTTTCGTTCATGTATTTGCCTTTGGAGGTTAGGGTATCATTTATGAGCCCGAGTCTAAGGTTTCTAGATGAGTTTTGCACAGCCAAGAAATGGTTTCATTATGTATTTTGAACCTAGTATACCGATCGTTTCAATTTTTATGATGCCTTATGTCTCGGTTGAAGGTGAAGTCTGTGGTAGAAGAGATGGCTCTTTATGCCAGTTTGAACTACAGGGTTCAGAATGGCTTATTGGGGAGCGTGAAGTAGCCTTTTTTATTGATAAAGTTGGTTGGGGTGAGTTTCGTAGGGCTTTCAGCGGAAACAATGTTGAAGTGACTCGGCGATTTGCTCTGTCTCGGAGAAAATGTAGCGCACATTGGTGATGTAAGATTGGGAATTTAAGACTAGATATTTCTGAGGGTTTAAAGTATAGGCCATGAATCTCCCACATATAAGTGAACAATGGTTCAGAGAGAACAAATTAATAGAGGGAAATAGAAGCATGTCTTATGTCCCTGCCTTGATGGTTTGATGATAAACCATGGTTATCTGGTCAAGTATCTTCAACCTAAATGAGAAACGCTTTTTCAGATGATTATACCCTGTATCACTAGTGATGGTAGGTATTCCTCGGCCCATTTTTACCATTTGAGGATTTTGATGGCTTTTAAAGGTTGAAAGATGAATTTACCCTTTTTTGTTTAATAGCCTACAACAAATGTCATCCGCTGTCCAGAATATCATAGAGGACTAGGACCATAGCCTTTTCACCATGGATTAGTGAAAATTATAGTTCAATATCAGTTGTCTCTTAATGGCAAAAAAATGGGATCATTTTTTTTAAATAAGAATGGCTTTGGTTGAAGCAAAAGATGGTCCTCTGCTTGACCTAAAAATCAACAGAAGAAAAAGCGACCTCTGGTGCATAAGCCATCTAAAGTGTATTTTAAAAATAAACTCTAAAGAAACAACGATCGAAAATCTTATCCAACCTATACGTTTAAAGGATGAACAAGAATAAGATAATCGGATTCCCGTCAATATTCAGGAGGCATTTTTCTGCAATGAACTGCGAGCAAATTAAGGCAAAATAACAAAATCCGAGACATGGGTTTTTTGCAGAACGGGCCAATTTAGCTGATTTATTTGGTATTTCTTGAAAAAGGTGAACCATTTGGGATATTTTCTAGGTTCTCTAAACACGTTTTCTTTAGTTGCGACTGGCAAGGAAAGTCAGTTTGCCTTTCAGTTTTCTATTTGTGTTTATTTTCCTATTTAAGCAAATGCAGAGTCATCTGTGATTCAAGTTGAGAAGTGAAGATGATGTTCTTTCACCAATTCATGATATAGTTAATAATGATGAATGAATAAACATGTGATTCATTTGGCTAAAGAAGGCGTTAATAACACTTATTTAAATGAGTCAAGGAGAGAGCCTTCATTCGGAGATATTCGTCAGTCTGGTCAAGATTTGAATGAACCTAATTGTTCACAATATAATGAGTCATTTCATGATAAGGATGAAGAAACTTTGCAGCAGGCTCTTAATCGAATATATGAGAATACAATATTACAACTAAAGGCCGAATTGAAAGACTACGAAGTGAATGCAATGATGAAGGATGAAGAGAATAAAACATTCAAAACAAAATTGTTAGAATGGATACAATGATGGAAAGATATGAACCTAAAGAAAACTAGATACAAGGAAGCCAAGAAATTGGTAATAAACACCAACAAGCACTTGCTCAAGCAAATAGAACAACAAAAGCTTACGATCATAAAACTCAAATCTAAACTATCTGAGGCAAGAAGGGTAGTTAATTTGCAACACTAAAATTGACACCTACTATGTTTCATTTATGCTCGTATATTTCTCTTTTGACAGGTGTACTTATGATATGAATGCATTGGATTGAATGGAAATGGTTTTACTTACTGATACATGTCTTTAAAGTTGCTTTATCAGAGGAAAACAATTTTTGCGTTGATAGCTAACACACATTCTTGATGGTCACGCTTTTTTTGCTTCGTTGGAAGTCCATATTTTCTAGGTGTCCTAACTGAAGAAGATATTGATTTCTATATTGTTTGCTACATTAATTTTCTGTCACCAGGTACTGAAGTTGTTTCAAGTTTGGTTAATGTGAATGCCAGATGTCAAAAGTTGGTTGTTGTTTGCTTGCAATATAGACGAGTTGCTATTCAAAGATAAGAGCATGATAATGATCTAATGCCAGGTACATCACTGTAGAATGTTTTAAGTTAATATGATTGTAAATATGTTCCATATATTCGATAGATAATAAATTTTGAAATCTATTTTTAGAGGTCGGTTGCATAGAATTAGGGATGTAGTTATCAGGTTTTGTTATAAAAACTATGAATACTATTGTAAAAGATAGGGGTCTCGGCAGAAGGGAGGAAACTGTGATTTTATTTGTTATGTTTTTCTATTCTAATGTTTCTGTTTGCAAAAGGAAAATGAGACGTTTCCATAGGGGGAAGTTCTGTAAAGTTTGGAGGAATTGTTTTCCTGAATTTTCTAAGACTTCTTTCTATCTGGTTTGAAGTTTGATGTAATAGAAGAATAGGAGTGGGAATGTTGTCAGGATCAATTTTTTGTAACAGAGCTCTGGTACAATTTTTACTCTTATTTATTTCTATTGTATATATATTTTATTTGGTACATATATACTTTGTAATTATGTGCTAAAATCCTTTTGTATACATCGGGCTTATGTTATTTTCAAATCTGTTTAAATGATTACATAGTTGCTTCAATGATCTGACTTTGTTTGTCATTTTGCAGATTGTGTTATCAAATTTATGTTGTTTTAAATTTGAATGATTCACTTTGTATTGTCATTTTGATTTTAACAACATTTATTTTAAATTTGGATATGAAAATAGAATTCATATTTCACCATGCTCTTGCTTGCAGGATAGATTAGGTATAGAGTTAGTTCTTTAAATTAGCTTTAGTTTATTTCATAGTGAAAGATATAGTTTAGTTGTTGTTAAAACATGTGTGTTTTAATATCTGTTAAATTTGTATGTTTTCCAAATATTGAAGTCTACATCTTAGATTAGTCATGTTACTTGTATTACATCTTTGAGATATTTATTTCATTTTAATCATTTCTATCACTAAACTGTGAGACTCTCTTGTGAGAACAAACTCATAAGGCAGCAGGGCCTTTGTTCCCGCGAGGTTTAGTCATCCCAAACACACCGAGGGCTATTTTAAGCACTTTGTGTGGACTATTTCTCCTTGTTGGCATTAGGACAATAAATTAGGTCAACAAGGCTCCAACACTTACATCAACGAGCATGGGAGGACCTATCTTGCCAACATGTTGAAGAGGCTTATGTGTGTTTGTGTCTTCTGGACTCATCACTTCCCCTTAGAAGGAACCTGGATATGAAGTACACCAAGATTCTCTATGAAGTATTCAAACTTCACTCTCGCCATTTCTAGCATAGAATCACATCAGGACTGATTACATCCAAGGATAACCTACGAGCTTCTCTAGGACTTATTACATCCAGCGACAACCTACAATACTAATTGTTCTTGAGAAACCTATGAGATTCACTAGGATTTTATGCTCATACAACTTGTCTCACTGCCTATTCTAGAACTCATCGCTCCCTCTTTCGAGAGATCTCGATCTAGATCACAAAATGGAGCTTCACTGCTCCTCTCTGCATCATACAAAAATTCAAGTTAGATCTATCAAATCAAATAGTAGCTTTCAAAAGAAACATAATACCTCACAAATAGCCAAGAAAGTGGCAAAATATTTTTCCTCAGTTGTACTCAGCGCCATGGAGGACTACATCCTGCCAAACCAGTAGGCCATACTGGATCTTAAACTAAAGAATCAAGCCAAGGTGCTCTTCTTCTTAATGGCGCTACATAACCATGCAGGTTAGTATTTTGATTCATATCATACTTGAGCTCATACTCAACTCTACCCTTTAGGTACCTCACTGCATTCTTTCCTTGACCAAGGAAAATCTCATTTGCATTATGCCACACCTCCATGCCTAAGAAGTAGTGCATTATCCCTAGGTCTTTCCTTTCAAACTCTGTAGAAAGTATCCTTCTTGCATATTTAATGAGTTCCTCTTTTCCTGTCAGGAATAGGTCATCGACATATAGCAGGAGCATCACTAGTCTTTCGCCTTCAACTTTGAAATAAGGTTGGAATTCACTTTAATCTCAGTAAATCCTAGAGCCATCAGTAAGTTTTCCATCCTGTCGTACCATTGTTGAACTTGAGGATATTCTACAGTCCCTTCCTCTGAAGTAGAGAATCATTCTCCCTCTTCTTTTCATACTCTATGTATTGAAACATTCTGTAATGGAGTGACAAATAACTTCCTCTACTACTAATATTCTATGTATCCATCTACGGTCACTGGATACCAAGATCCTCTATATTGAACTTTATTGAAAATTTCTTCTCGCACCCATCTGTGAGCTTGTGTTCCTCTATAGGATTTCATCTTCAACCTTGTAGCAAAGGTTAATATCTTCATCACTCTAGGTGATCTTCAAGCTCCTTATGTAACTGTATGTTCTATCCCATGGGTGCCTTTTGAGCTCGTACATTTCCTTCTTTAATTTACACACATGATTCTTCATGTCACGTGTCTCAACTACTAGTGGCTGCTCTACGTACACTTCCTCCTTGACTACACCAATCAAGAATGTTGTCTTGATTTCAGTTGACCATGTATCTCCCATCTCATAATTGCACATATGGATCTATTGAAGTGTACCTCATAGCTGGTGCAAATGTCTCATTGTAGTATATGCCTTCTATCTATGAGAATCCTCGTGCTATGAATCTTTCCTTGTATCCCATGATGATGCCATCTACTGTATGCTAGATATTGTAGATCCGTATGGAAGACACTACAAACTTCCCTTCAGGTCTCAACACCTCATCCTAGACATCATCCCTCTTTGTCAACTAGTATTGTTTGATCATAGTCTCCTTCCCTTTCTTCTTGGCCACTTCTTCATAGCTGGAAGGCTTTGCATCAATGATGTCCCTCAATAGTGTCACATAACTAGAGTGTGTCTGATACCTCTTTCTTTATTTGGAAGTCTTGTCATAATATTATTCATCTTGGATGATTTCTCGTGCCCAAGGTGGTATTCATCTCTCGAGGTGGATCTACTGTTCTCTTTATATTCTTCTGAATCTCTTTCTTTCACCATGGTATTTCTGACCCAGGAAGCTTCGGGTTCCTCTTATGAACTTTCATTACTTGTTCTTCAGAATGATCTATAAGTCAAATTTAGTTGCATGACTAGAAACATATCATAATTTCCAAAACATATTAATAGTGAAAAATATATGTCACATAGCCATGCAACTATTTTAACCAATGCTACAACATTCATTCATATCCCGTACACATACAGTGACTTCTAGATTCCTTCTACCCCAATGTTATTAAGATTGTGTACTACTCCTAATAGGCCAGCAAAGAGGTTTTAATATATATAAGTAGTAATGGAATGTTGTACAACATCATTGAATTCTTACCCATCATGTGCAATTCAATAGTATAAATGAAAATACTCAAACATGCATAACACATCAACTGAAAATAAACAAAGGAATAACCAAACAATATCATGAAATGACAATTGAATACTTATCTTTATTTGTTTCATGGGTAGAATCCTTATTGAGCCTTTAGCTTCATCATCTTCTTAATTCATAATAGCATCTTTCTTATCCAAATGCTAAGACGGATAATAGTTTTTCAAGAATTGAGTCCTTCATATTCCTCATTGCTTGAGGGATCTTCTTTGAATCATGAGAGATTTATCTTCAATTGCTCCCATATTCTCTTCTCTTATTATGATTCAAGCTTCTTCTTATGTGCACTCTTCCCAGAGTCTACTGAAGGTAATCGACTTCCTTCTGGCACACATTCTTTGAATGAATGAATCCCATGATCTTGGGAGGCCATTCAAGGTGGTTATAACAATCTCTTATTCTTCTTTGATTGCTTTGTCATAGCATTGAACACTTCCTTTTGGTGTCTTCAAGGATGACACATGAGGGATGAGATCATCTTTAATAGAATATGCAATGATTCTCTTGGATCTAGCCTAAGCCTCATCTCCCTCTGGCCCTTAGAACTTCCTTACTAAAATACTAATCTAGGTCATTTTATTCAAGTATCACGGAGGTCCTATACTTCCATACTCAGAAGTTGTCAGCTTCACCAATTTTGTCATCAAGCTGGGTTGGATTGGTCATTTTGAAATGAGAACCTCAAATGTAAATAGCAAAAACTTAGTTCTTACTGATTTGAGGTATTTGACCTGGTTCTAGCGCTGACTGATCTAGGGTTTGTTAGAGAAACCCTAATTTTTCAAACTTTTGATTGGACATAAATATTGTCCTCTTCAAGGCAATTTGTCCAGTGTACTTATTTTATGAAAACAATGGTGGGAAGATCCTGGAACAATAATCCCTAGTTTTCCAATATCTTATGCTGAAATGTCAGAAATGGATTCTGTTGTATCTCTGAAGTTTCAGATCCTTACAGTCTAAAATTTCTCACTGAGATATCTTGATACTTATTCTTTTGAAACCCATAGGTTATAGAAGAAATGGTTTTTCTCCAAGTGGGACTTATTTTGATTTTACCAAGGTGGCTATTTTTTAGGACTATTCATCACAACGAACTTGTCCTGACTTCCACGTGTCACTGTTTCAAATTCTGGGTCTAAAATGTGTACCATAAAAACTATAGTCCATTCCCTACCTGCAACATATTGATAAATTTTGTTTGGAGCTTTCTATCATGAGATATAGAAAATCTCCTTAGGTCACCTGTTTATGACTATATTCTAAAGGAGGCTAGAACCCTGATTTGGAGGAACCATATCTCTTGAAAAAATAGCAAAGATGAGGCTGAAACTTTTACACAAGGTACAACAAGGATTTCTCTTCGGCCTATAAATTTTTTGGCTTCTAATCCTTCTCCAATATCACGTTATAGATAAATTTCTAGAATGACTAAATTCATCCTTCTAGGGTTTTCAGGTATGAAACCCTAATTTTCATTAGCTGGCATTGTAGTTGTATTTTGGCTACACAATGAAACTTTTGTAATTTAGAAACAGCTACCACCAATAAATGCACCCTAGTGAGGTGAGTTAGCTTATCCCTCCTTGCTTGATGTTTTGTGGAGAGAACACCTTCAACTAGGAATCCCTAGTTCTCGTAGTTGCATAGTGCCTTCTTTCAGAGAGGCTCTATTACCATGTTAGATTTTATTAAGATCTAATTAGATTATCCAAGATATTTATCTAAAATAATAACAAGTACAACAAAATGCATAAGATATAAAAGATACACAAGACAAAAATATTTTCATCGAGGAAACTATAAAGGATAAAACCTCGCAAACTTCTTCAAAATAATAAGATGATTAAAAGCTATAATAAGAAATGTTCAACAACTATCTTTCTCCTCCTCTGACTCTCTCTCTCTCTCTCTCTCTCTCTCTCTCTCTCTCTCTCATGCAAGTTAGAGAGTGTGTGTGGTGTTCATAAATGAGGGACAATGCCTCCCTATTTATGCCCTTTTAAGTCACTAAACAAATATAAGACTCGATCCTACATGTCATCTCACATGGGGCCCACTTCTCCTAGAGAGATCACAATTACATATTGCATGATGTTACACTGGGGACTGTTTCCCTGACTTATAGCAGAGGTTGTACCTCAAGGTATAGACATAGTTTAGGCATTTCATAAAGGGGTAACACACATCCAAAATGGGGGTGCAACAACATACAATGATAATATACATCAGAATATCTTTTGAAGTTACAAATACATCAACAAAATCCCATAGTATCAAATCTTAATTGTGTCTTGGTTGAAAAAATGAATGATTATTGTTATTCCTGGACTGCAATCGGGTGGTTGATTATATAGAATTATTCCATATATTATAAATACCACATTGAAGGATGGTGCATGTAAATATATATCCATTCCAAATCACCTTGGAGCTTTCATGGCTACTCTAGTTCGACTAACCTTTCCCACGTGTCTTCTCATTATTGTGACCCTCCTCCATGTTGATTATGCTTAATGTATCTCTAGCTACCACATCACCTCAGTATCCACCCTATATCATAACTCAACTACACACTTCCCATTGTCATCAAGTGATCTACCATATTATCATTTATTATCTAGTTCACTCATTCTCACTGCTAGATAGGGTTTTGGCTAGGTGGGTTTTTGTGTTTGAGGTTTTTTCCACCGTATTTCATTTCTATCCTTGATCTCATCGAGATTCATCCCTAGTTCTCCCATAAGGGTCTCATATACCTTAATATTCCGACTATTTAACCATTCTGTCTGAGTGTTTTTGGTACATGATGTGATAGCTTTCTTGGTCTTTGCATGAGGTAGATTTTCAAATTCATTTTTGTTCATTGTTGGCTAAAGATGGGTCCTCGGCTTCTTTTGAGGAATGCATCTAATTAACCTATAAATAATTCCTCTTGTTGATTTTAGGGTTCCATAGATGTGCCTTCACATTGGAAGCTATGGTCGCTTGTCAGGAAACCTCTCGAGCCAAGTGCTCTTCCCTTTGCTCCAAGGTATGAATAGTTTTGAATTTTAATAGTAAAGGATTCAAAGTCTTTCATTTAGTTAGATAAATTTTATATCATTTTCTCTAGCCTCTACTGAATCTTTACCATTTTCTTGACATATTTTCAAGGTAAGACTCGGCCATGCATTTGATGGCTCCTCCACAAGCTAGGTACTTGGGTTCCTTGCTACTAGTGTTTGGTCTTGTTATCTCTAATTGCATTCTTCCCTATGTAGGGATATGTAATCTTGTTGATATTTGTTGTATGGATTAGAACTTTCTCGTTCCACAACCCAACGATACATGTTGACTTATGTATAACATGTTGTGGGTTTTTTAATTGACTCTGTTACTCTATTTATTTATAAAAATATGTATTTTTCTATTATATATTGCACTGTTGAATGTATGGATACTAGCAACAACCATATTAATGAGATTAATATGTTCGGAATATGCTAATGGGAATATATTTGACAAATTGATAATGTTTTTTACTAATATGTTAACTTGTTGTCTATCAAAAAATGGAAAGTTTATTGTGCCATGCATGGTTTCATTGCAATGATGGTCGAATTCTCAGGATAAGAGATTGAGACATTGGAGCACAAGTACACACTCATCTAATAGTTTTTTCTATTATCATGTTTTAATTACCAGGTTCATATAAATTTAATTTGATAGTTGTATCGCGATTAGAGTTAACCTAATAGTTATCCAATAGTTATCTAATATAAGTGCGATTAGAGTTGAAGTTAAGCTAATAGTTGTAGAATCATTGGAGCTAAGTTAATAGTTGTATCTAAAAGTTAATTCAAGACTTAAAATATCAACACTTGCCCTTAAATTAAAAGTTGTGATTGGAGTTGAAATTAAGTGAATAGTTGTATCATCAATGGAGTTAAGCTCATAGTTCTATCTAATAATTGAATAGTTGTATCTCATACTCAAATAGTTGAAGTTGAAGTTTAATTTTTCTAACTATCATGAATTGTACTTATTAAATGCTAACTAATCTAATTTTGATTTTTTTGAAATTGTTAATTTCAAATTTTGGACAATGCCCATAGAATCAACCTTAAGAGTACACACTTTTTTGAAATTGTTAATTTCAAATTTTGGACAATGCCCATAGAATCAACCTTCAGAGTACACTTGTGTCATTTTTATCTATAGATGTAAAAGCATAGATGGTAGTCCACCACAAAATTCTAAGATATATAAGCGTAAAAATGAAACAAATAACTAATAAATTTATATATTTTGATGGAGTTTGCAGACAATTTCATAACAACTTTTTTTATGAATTTTATACTTAATTAATTATGAAATTAAAAATATTTTTATAATATCTTCAATAAATTTTATATCGAATTAACTTTTTGGAAGATTTAATTTTTATCAGATAAATAAAAAATACACTACTATGAAACAAACTTGTATCAATACTTTTGATCACACACACACACACACACACACACAAACAAACACACACACACACACACACACACACACACACACACACACACACACACACACACACAC
>LPNX011183097.1:125854-154232 GCA_001517045.1 Pseudotsuga menziesii
TAAAACCACAACAATATTTGTCGTACCCTTAAGTTTATATTTATATCCCAAAGTTTCCACTGCACACATATATATTTATTGAGGAAATTCCAATAGAAAAGTGTTCCACTTTATAAAATCTATCTGCCTTTATAATAAGGCTTCACCAAAATCTTTATGTATATAAGGTGCCATCTCCCTTTAACATGTTTAAAGTTCATAATAAGTTTTTAAATGAACATATATGTATAAGGGTTTTACTATTTTACTTTATTAATTCTCTTGGCCTTAATCATAAGGTTATTGAATCACTTTATGAGACTTTGCATCAAACCAAAATAACCCTCGCCCATGAGTTCTTGCTTCACACTTACAAATCCATAATTCATAGTAATATTATGAACATAATTGTAAATACTGTGCAGATATAACTTCACATAAAAATAAAGTATATGTGCTAAAATCATTTATGTACATATTCTTTTTAGGACACAGCAAAATATCAAGGCATATATTCTAAACATGTAAGAACATGTATGCACATACTTTTGAGGACGCAGCTATATCCTAACAGAAATATATTAAAGCCTAAATTCTGAAACATGTATGAACATGCCTGTAAATACTTTTGAGAAGGAAGCTATAATATCAACAGAAATATTAAAGCATAAAGTAAGAAACAGGTAGGTATGTTTTTGGAGGATGCAGCTGTAATATGAAAGAATAATGAAGCATATATACTAAGACATGAATGAACATGTACATAAATACTTGTTAAGGATGCGGTTATAATATAACAGAGATGTTATAGATCACATGCATGTGCTTTAAAAAAATGCATCCTTAGCGATTTCACCTCCAGCTGGTATAATAATTTCATATACTAAATAAGTTGGATCAGTGAATTCCATATTCAGCGAAAATAAAAAAAAAATGTGCGGAGGATAAGTGCCTCTAAATTACTCAACGATTTTCTACCTTATGGGCAATCAGGTCAAGAAAAGGAAAAATGTTAACTGTAGAACCCAATGCTTTTACTCAGTGATTTTCTACCTTATGAGAAATCGCGTCAAGTAAAGGAGAATGTTAATTATTATACTCAGCTATTTTCCAAAACTAACGATGGTCGCAGTTTGAGATCTTGTCGATCTCGTTCATACACCACATACTGTAATTCAAATGGAAAAGCATACAAAGCCATCATTCTTTAAATCGCCTTCCTTGGACTGCTAAGATGAGGGAAGTCAACCCAGATCTGTCAAAATCATAGTGGTATATCAAAATAACCCATATTGGAATCAATTTAATGTTGGGTCGTATGCGTTTGCCGATGTTTGGGAAGACACTGCAAAGTCTTAAATGCTAACAACAAATCTATGTCTACCATTTCTGATGCAAAGAAATCTTATGCCGAGTATCACAGATTAGACGCAGGCATTTTGGGTAAATTTATTGCCCAGTTATAAAGAAAGTTAAATAACAAAAACCCCACCGGAACTAATTCTAAATACAAATCAAAACAGGAGGGTTAACTTCCTACGCAAAAGCGCAGAGGAAAATCGTAATCACGTGCCAAACAAAGACAATGGATTCAATTCAATCACTGACACATTTTAACACATAAAACAATTGAAAACCAATGTCAATGGATGGAGTCCAACTGGAAGAGGGTTACACCGTTTCGGATCTGGCTCATATCAATATATAAAATTCCATTTAAACAAATAAAATCCAATGACATTCGACATCAAGTTGATATACAATTTTCACTATCGATATTCAATTCTAGCAACATTTTCATAAATAGAGTAATACATTGATACGGTCCTAAAATGAAGAATAAATAAAACCAAACTATAATTATGATTCTAATGGGAACGCATAGCAGATCACGATTCGCCTGATAGCATAATCCCATCCTGTAGCCAATCCTTCACAGTATTCTAAATAAAAAAAAAACAAATCCGTCTCATAAGGCAGCTAGGAAAAACCCCGCACCAAGTATCGCCACTAGAAACCGTGTAGCTCAAGAATCCATTTTACGAATCCCCTGCTCTTACCACGCCCCAGAAAATCCATCTATGTATATCAGTCGGGTGTAGGCTTAAACAGCCGGGTGACTTTTCCCAAAAAGGTTCCCCCTTTCCCAATGCATTCCCCTTTCTTAAAAAGGTCACAGAGTTCTTCATTTCTTCCCTCCCCATGCATGTGGGATAATGATATTGCCTTAAAAAATCAGTTCATAACTCGGCAACTAACTTTACTTTTAGTATAACTTACCTTTTTCGAATTTTTTTATCTTTTTCTCCTTTAGCATAAATTTAACCTTTCTAAAATTCATAACAGCTTTTTCTTCATTTGTAGTGCCCTTTCCATTTAACTAAATTAACCCCTTTAAATGTGGAGAGCACTTTGGAAAACAAGTGGGACATTCCCAGTTCTATAATATAAAGTTCTCATATGAAAACTACACATTATTATATTATTCACATATTAAAAATGGTGTTCCATTCTATATATACATATAGCATAATATGATGCTCCACAATATATGAAGGGAAAAGATTATGATTTTTTTAAAGGTTTTCCTTTAATAAGGGTTCTATATCATTATGCTTTTCTTTTAATATATTTATAAATATATATCTGTTAAAGAGTATTTGAATTATTTCAGCATATATATAATGTGGTATAAAAGAGCTTTTCAACTATACATAAGGCATTATGGAAATTAATATAAGAGTTAGCTCTTCATACTTCAACCGTTGCATGGTTCCCTTGTTTTATTAATTAAAGCATTGTCTTTCTTAATCGACTCCACTTCATATACCAAAGTCTGCCATGCTAGTGATTAAACACTACTCCTCATTCTCTTAGTATTTACAAGCACACAACAATTTATTTCATTGAGTTTCTTGGTTCCCTTTTTCCGGAAAGCCCCCTCCCCCTAGTGGGTTCATCGCCAAATGTCGTTTTAGTCGTTCGGATCTTTCAGTCGTTAACCCTATCAATTATAATCATAACTTGACAGAGGTTTATAGTGGATACTTACAGTGATTCTTACTTACACTGTGAGCTCTAGGTCGAGGTGGCGAGGGATGTTACATCTTAAGAGAATATTTGCTTAATATTTTACTTTGGTTTTGTAATTTGGCATTGAAGTGATGATATGATTATAAATTTTCTTTGAGATAGAGATTTATTTTATGTACAATCTATACTTACATGGGAAAAGTGAATGAGACTTATTTTAATACTTTATTATTCTTCTTGTTTATGGCTATTTGCTTGCTTATGATGCTAAGTGGAATGTTTTCCATATAGTTCTTTATGACTCTATTGATCTTCTACTTTTTAAGTGTATGAAATAATACAATGTTATTTTTTTCCATAATGTGCCCTTAATCAAGTTTTTTTTAAGTTTAAGTGTATTAAATATTAACAATAATATAGCACTTAACTCTTAGATTTAATTTCTGAATATAAGTATATTAAAGATTAACAATAATATAGCATTTAACTCTCATAATTATATATTAGATGATACTTGTAAACAAAATTAAGGTCCTATGATATTATTGTTTAATTGGTTTTCCTTAACTTAAACAATATGTTATGTGATTAACTAAGTATATCTTGTGTATGGACTAGATATGCATAATATACTTTATTGCACATTACACACTACACAATAGATATTATTAAACCCTATATACTATTTATCTATAGCAATAATAAAAAACAATTTGAGTAATAATCCAAACTTACTAATACTAACTAAAACTAGAAAATATTTCCTTTTAACTGTTAACCATTTTCATATACAAGTTGCCATACTTTCCATAAATAATGAAATCTTATTGAGATATACTAGAAGAAAATTCTAATTATTAATGAAACTACAAATAAACATATATAAAACCAATTAGTGATAATTCCATGGATAATGCTTAGATAGTGTTTAATAGTTGTGGAAAACAAGTTGGAATGGAAACATACCTCCCAGCTGTAAACTTTGAGAATAAAAAAATTACTTGCTCAAGTCACACCCAAACATGAACTATGACTCCACTAGGATGAACATGTTCCTCTACCAACTCCCAACTCAACTAGCCATACTCAACAATATGTACCCAACATCAGTTCAGTCACAAAACACTTATCCCAAAATATTCAACTCAGTTCACTCATAAAAATTTACACTGAAATTTCCTAACACTCTTCAAGTGCTCACACAACTATACTTCTTATCATACTTGGTTGTAATACCTCGGTTGTTGAGCCCCTAACTTCTGATATTTCATGTGACTAATTATGTTCTTTTGCATTACATACTTAGGATAGTTTATGTGACTGTGGATTTATGTTCCTTTGCATGTTAGTGTGACTAAGTACTTACGATCATTGTTTGATAATGTGACTTTGGACTTTGAATGTCGTTACCGACATTATTACCATCTTTGAATGTCGTTATTATTGATTAATGAAACAATTGGTTCAACAAAGGAAACTAAAAGAGTGTGGGAGACCATGGATTTCATAGTATGAGGGGGAATGAAGACATCGCTAACACCTTAAAACTTGTTGTTGGTTTGAGTTTGTCTATCCTTGTTTATAATATCACCTTCGTGGAATTAATAATGTTGGTCACCGAAACCTTGTACAACGGATCCTATTTTTGGTCACTATGGAATATAGAATTACTATTGCAAATTATGCATACCTTAGTGGTCCCCTATTTCCTAGTGATCCCTACTTGAAGGAAATATGCCTTTTTTTGGGCCCGACTTGCACTAAGGAACCCTCTCCTCGAATTTTAGGAGCTGTAAGCTAGAATATAGCTTCCACCTCCTTGATTTGTGCCTCCACTTCCAAAAGTGCACCCCACTCCTTCATTCATCCCTATTTTTATAATTATAGGACATTTATGACCCTATTTGATCCCCTCCCTCACCTAATTCACCCTCCTTCATGTTTTGTAACCCCGCTTATGCATTAGTGTGCCTATGTGTTCTCTTCATGGCTTTGCTCCTTGTTTTTTTGTAACTCCTCCCCATGGTGATAATCCACTAACTAGCACCACTCCACTAATTCAAGATAAGTATCTATGATGAAGATTAACCTTACCTCTCCTTAATTCTATTGGATCCCATTAGGTTAGAGTTGGCCTCCTTGTGCTATAAATTCATATGCCCTCTTCTTGTGAAAGTTATCTTGAGCTTTGGACCATATGACTTATGTTATCTAACCTTTTTGGGAATATTGGTAGTATTAAGAGTGTGTTGAGACTTAGAATTAGTCTAGTTGTTTTCCTTTTCTTCCATTATATCATTCTACTAGTCCAAGTTCTCGTACATGAATCTAGACAATGGGATGGTGATATCCTGAGGGATAAGTTACGTGAAGAGAGTCACATCCCATAGGAAGTTGAGATGAACATGAAAGTAGTAATGAGAATCATTGTGGTTCTTAAAAGCGCTAGTTTTGAGAGTTAGTAGACTAAGTGATCCTCTACCTATGGGTCCTTGGCCTTATCTTGTGGGTGACATGTTCAAGGAAGGAAGGGTTGCCATGTGTCTACGGATGGGAGGAAATTTTTCCTGCTGCAACCAGTTGTCATTAAAGATAAGTATTTTTTCATATACTTGTTTATGTTAATTTACTATGTTTATGTTCCATGGAGGATGAAGTGAATTATATAATTTATTATGGATGATGTGTCAATATTTATATGCATAATGGATGGCTCTTGCTACTTTGTATTGCCATGGAACTCCTCTATTTTCTATTCTTTGTCTCCTCTTGCATGGTTTATGAATGTAACTCTCAAAGTGATGAGAGGGGAACAACCATAGGTTCTGGTTTTCCAATTTCTATTCATTTATGGGTTTTGAATCCTATTCCATTGTGTCTAGAGTTAATATTCCAGTAAGAAACACTTTTTGTTTCACTGGAAAACCTTTCTGGATGACCAAGTTATGAATTTGGTCGAGAGTATTTTTGGCATTGAAGGGAATGTGCCTTGTCTACTTATTTGGGGCACTCTTGTTGTCGATCTGATTGTAATGTTGTAAATTTGATAACATTTTTGTAGATATGCTTATGCTATTGTAAATTTTATTTGTAATGGAAATAGATGGACAGAGGGAAGGAATCCATTTAATCTAAATTATACTAGTAAAATTTGGTTGTAGGGGACAACGACCACATGATTGGTTTTAGAGTCTATATTTAGGAGCATATGCCTTTCCTTGATTTGGTTGTGTGTTTGTGGCTATATTTCATGTTATTTTTATTTATTTCTTAGTTACCACTGTTATTAGTACACACATCACAAAACTAAAGAGTAAACCTTATACACAATATAATTGTTATGTGTGTAAATTTTAACTTACAATATTTACCACTCAAGTTCATTCTAGATTTACAAACTGATACTTTCTATCAATTAATTGAGTTAATTACACCATACATAAGATTCTAAATGCCATGCATTCATTTTACGAAATTCATTTTACGAAATACATTTTCAAAAATTTATATTAAAGTATGTAGATCGGGAATTGTCATGTTTAATTTGCATGAGCATAAGTTTGGGTTGAATGGCTTGATGGCCCAACCTTAGGACTCTATATTCATACATGTAATACTTATTTTATCCTTTTTTCCTAAGTCTCTAGTGCCTTTGGCCTTATTTTGTTGCTGGGGACACTACATTGGAAGCATCCTACCTCCTCCCATATCCTCATATATAGATTGGTTTCATGTGTCTTACCTATAAATACTTTCCATCTCCTTGGGAAATTCATAGCTATGGATTCGCTCCTATATTTCATGGAGTTAGTTCGATATTTTTTTCTCATGAAGCTTATAATCTCTCTCAATGGATAGTACGATTATATTCTCCACTCATGGAGTCATATTCATCTATATTCATGGCCATTCCAACTATTGTTTTGGGTCCTTAATAATATTTATAAAATTCCTTCTCCAATACTCCTTACCCAAGTACAAGTTTCAACAACCTTTTTGCACACTTTTCAGTTTTTATGTAACTACATATTTTTTCTCAAAAGCAAATCTAAATTTTAAATTATGTAAGTAATTACTCAAACTAGGGGATATTGCATTAACGTCTCATATAGTGTGATAAGAGATAAAGTAGATCCAGTTTTTGCCCAACAAAACCTACATATTAACAGTCAGTTTTGGCTAGCCGCTTAATATTTTAGATTGTAGGGGGTGAAAATTAGTTAATGGAAAGACTACCTTTGTTAATGCACCTAATCTAGAATAAAAATTAGAATGAAGAAGACAAATTGATATGGGAAGTCAAGTCCACTCCTAATTTCTATAATGTTAACTTAGTATATGAAGTCAAATTCCCACAAATAAACTCTAAGACCTATCTTTGGTAGTGGAAAAATATTCAAATTATCTAGCCCTAAGAAAAAATATGTTTTTTTTGGTTGGAACTAAAAAGCTTAGTTCTTGTGTGGGACACCTTACAAGGTAAAGTTTGGAAAGCTCCTAGCATATGCTCCTCTTATGGAAATAATTTGGAAACCATTAAGAAACTCATTCTCTATTGCACTTCATAAAGGTAGTTTGGCCAACAGTCTCAAGATTCTTGACCCAATAGAGGCCCTGGGAAGGTGAAGATCTTAGTGCTACCCCATAATGAATAAACCTCTACTTCTACATGTTACACTCCTTCATACCAATGAGATTAAACCTGATTGCTTCTACTATGTATTCAATAAAAACCCCCAATTGATATATCATATATTATATAAAATAAACCCTTGCATTGCTTTATACAGACCCATATATATTGAAATAATTTTTGGTTTTTACTATTTATGTAATATCTTGAATGATGTTACCTAACACTTATAGGAATGATCTTATTGATTATGATGTTATCTTGATGTTTTATTTTGATATATTGGGTCGAAGACCCCACTACATATGAACATGAAGATTTGTTTTATATATTGGGAATAATCCAATTGTTGATGATATATATATGCTTGTTTGTGTTGGGCATGTACCCTGAAGCACATGATTGATGAGATGTTTTGTGTTGAGCGTGAAGCTCTGGAACACATGAAAAGATAAGTTGGAAGGGTTGGGCATAATCCTTAGAGCCTTCCATGTTGATGTTGAGCATAAGATCTAGAACATAGGATCCTTTCCCATTGTATCACTAGGTGTATTGTACAAGTACATCCTAGCATTAGTGTTGAGGGAAGAGCTCTTGAATTGCACTAAGTTTGTAACTCCCTATTTTTAGCATTGAGTATGGGCTCTGGTAAGCACTAGGAGTTACTAAAAAGAATTAATGATTCCCGATTGAAAATGACTCAAGAAAAATATGATCTCATCATACTTATTTATAAGTGATTAAATGAAATTTTGAATTTTTGTATTCTCATCAAGTACTGAAGAACTACCATGTTACACGAGGGAATCCAACATGAAAGGATGTTTAGAGTTGCCTAGCCTAGTAGACCTAACTATCTACCTGATGACCTTAATGAAGAAAGTGTCATAAGTCTAGGGATCATAAAATATGATGCCCAAAGACAAATGTTAACAAATGTTACATTATTATATTCATTTATACACGTTATGTATAAATAATAAAGATAGTAATAATGTTAATAATGAAAGAAAGAAGGAGAAGCTCCATTTATTATTATTACTACTAAGATAAAATTGAATAGTATAATACCTACAAAAGTATAAATAGGAACTAGTTAAAAGTTCCTAAGTTAAAGTATTAAAAATACCCAAATTAAATAAAAAGGGTTAAATCAAGAAATCAAGGATTCTTGATTGAACTACCCCTTTGACTAAAAAGTTTGTCTATAAAATCCCAAGCCAAAGAGAGTCTTGGGGACCAATTCTATCTTTTTGGAGTCATTATTATGCCTGCTAATTTCTCAAGAGAGAGTTCTTGGAGAAAATTTCCCTAAGAGGAAGAAGGAGACTGATCCAGACCTGATATTCAAAACTAGGGCAGCCTCACCTTAGGAGCTCTAAGCTATTTCCATGTTGGAACCAGCTCGAGGGGATCCGGATTGAAACCAAGAACGGTTCCGATTCATGGTTGGGTGGAAAGTGGTATTTCCCAAGTGATTCAACCCTCTAATATAGAGGTCAGATCTTCCTATGAATTGTTAATACTGGTTAATTGAGTGTGCAGGTTTCAGCTATTAAAGGAGCTTCAATTTTCAGGTATGAGGTTCTGGACTGCCGATTTCATTTCCTAGATTAAAGTGCTAGCTAGATTATGCCAGGGTTTATATTATATGTTCTAACCCTAGATGTTTTTTTTTCCCTGTCAGAATTCTTTTAAGGGTTTACATTCTAAATTATAAACCCTAGGATGTAATTTATTTCCTATGCTAGATTTATACAAGGTTTTGTTCCTTTAGCTTAACTCTATAATTTAATTCCTGTTTAAATATTTATCAAGGGTTTTGCACTTTTAAGTTTTACTTTTGTCCTATCTTTGCTGCTTAAACTATGTTTTCCTACAAACTAGGTACTATTTTTTCAGATTAATTACCTAGCTATTCTTTGGCCTATACACTCTACTGACATATTCCATCTTGTCAGCAGAGGCATGTGATATTTAGAAATACCAGGTCACACTTAGGTTTTTAGATCTAGAATAATTACACAACACAGTAAATATATCAAATAGAACCTACTAAATATATAATATATGTATATATATATTAACAGGAATGAAATAGAAATATAATTCTAATCTATCAACACTATCAATACATCTAAGAATAAATTATAAACATCAGATACTAGAGCTAAGATAAGAAACAGTGAAGACCTTGCAAGGTCTGTATAAATAAACTTATGTTAATAAACAAATCAATCCCATTAAAACAATTATCATCATAAAACTTATAGTGTTCCAAGGATCGAGACCATATAAATGGTCCATGATTTATAACCTCTATACTGTCTATTTCTAGCAAGTATAAACCAGAATATTATTATCAACAATATAAAGCCACGGCATAAACAAAAAATTGAACCATTTAAGTATTAAAATACACATAACACTAATCATGTGACATAATAAAATAAAAGGTCCAACATAATATTAACCATGGATACCATTTAAAAACACAACCATAAATCATTACAACAATAACTTAAAAATCATTTAGATACATAGAGGTCGCAGTTTTGACCCCTGTGGGTATTCAAGACAAATCGCATGCCATAATAAAACCATAATATAGTTACATACACAGTAATCAAATACAACCACCTAATTATACAAGAGATTGCAAGATCGAATCCTGTGAGCACTTAAGCCTCAAATCGCAGACTATACAAATAATAAACTCTCATCATAAACAATGACCCAGGATCGAATCCTGTAGAGTCTTTTTACAATATATAAAGCCACGCTATACACAGTTGGTATACAAGTTGTAAATAATACCAAATCTTTACACAGAGGTCGTAAGACCCATTACAACACTTTTACGCTGTAATCCATGGCCTCGTCCCAAAAAATAACCAACTATCAACTAAAATAACTATCCAATGTTTAAACCCTTTACACAGAGATTGTAAGACCCTTCTAATTCTTATACACTATAAACTATGGCCTCGGCTTTTTTATTTATAAGAATTAACAACTTTAAATAGTATAAACTCTGTTACGAAGTAATCTACAATCTCCATTTCCAATGCAGGGTTATTACCCACAGTCTGTAATACAATGCATTTACATATTATAAACACCAACTGTAAAGTCTAAATCTACTTTGCTATCACAGCTCCAATGGTGAGTGCCAATGCCATTCACGGCAATGCCCCAAAGCCATAATGCTATCACTTAAATCAACTATAAAACCAACAAATACAACAAATGAAAAATACACACAGTCCATAATTAATTACCATTGCAATCATAAACGTAGCACATATTCACAAACTCATTCATTGAATCCATTAAAATATTTTACACAACCAATTTTTACGGCCTTGCACCATTGCAAGCAATGGTACTGCCATGGCCCATATACACCATCAAACCTTAAATATCAAATGCATAGATCCTGTCAAGGGGTTACCTAGGCCTCGATACACAGAGTGCCCTTTAATAAAAACCCTCTACTTTAAAAAAAATAAATACAGGCCCGAAGGCAAGAATGAAAACCCCAAACTAATAATAAACCCCCAAAGTCTATTGCATACCAAACGTACAGCCCTATTACAGTAAAAACCCCAAAACACATTCTTTGGAACCTGACTCAAGCATTTTCAACCATCAATGGGTAACATCTCAGGCATGACCACAAAGCCAAGATGGACAAGTGAATACCTGTGTAGTAAGCTTACCGTAATGATATGGCATTTCTTATGGCCTTGCCCTCAAGCAATGAACCACATCTTCCATTGCCTCTCCTGTAACCTACAAGAACACAAGAAATACCACGATGAGAAGCATGAGATAAGAATGAGTTAAACACAATCAAATGATGCTGCAAATCTAAACCATGACCATACTTGTTAGCAAGTCATCGAAACCTTCTCCTTCAAGCCAAACCAGAGCTGAGAGCATTAACAAACGAATGTGAAATGCCAAGTGAATGCTTGGGCCAAGCCCTAATATTTCATGTCACCTTTCCCAAGGTGCATTGAAGGCACCACCCTGGACACCATTGAATGCATACCAAACCATATTCTCATAGTCCATGAACTATGTTATAATTTCACCACCCCAAGTTTAATACAAGTCTTAAGCTACCACATATATCGCATATGATAGGTTTTACACCTTAGGACTATGCTCATCGAACTCTTTAGGCTCTAATCCTAAGACCTTAGCTTATGCAATATGTCATGGTATGTTGCTAAGCATAAAGCCAAGTTTTGTTTTTAACAAAAGATTTATGAACTTGTAAAAGCATAAAATGAAAGTATCAGTGTTATTTCTTTTCGAAAAACAAACATATATTAAAAAAATGCTAGGGTATGAAAAGTTGATAGCGATTACATAATGAATATAATAAGTGCCATTAAAATACCAAGTTGGTGTCATACAATAATAGGTGTGGTATTGAATTTGTCACTAACACAAGTCTGTAAAGAACAATAACAACAACTAGTAGATGTCACTAGCTGCAAGTACGAGTACTAGCATTCAAACGTTCAACACTCCGTAACAAGTTTTCCGTAGCTAAGTACCCTTCTTGTAAATCGGATACATGTGCATTAGTTCAACAGAGCTAAGTAAGCCCACTAGACAAGTAGAAACTTTTACCTCTCAGGAAGTTACATGGGAGAACTAATCATGCCACTCCACCCACTTTGGTTCCAAGAAAAAGGTTAAGTTAGAACCATGCATATAACAGTAAACACATGCTGAAATTAATGAACTACATAATCAAAGTAACTAACCTACACATCATTGTATAACCATAAGAATATCATAGCAATCCACATTACGACATCGTAAGTAAACATAGTAACAATCCTAACTGAAATTAGGGAAGTAGGACGTAAGAACAGCTTACGACAAACCAGCAGTACAGTAGAGTACGATACATTTCGCAAGTTCAATAATGCCCAGATTAGGTTGTTTTAACTAGCCTAATAAAAAAAAATTCAATTTTTGGGGACAGTACAATTTCCCACAATATTCTCATGTGTTATGGATTTTTCCTAGCAAGTTAAACCACATAGGGTATTTCCAATTTCTTCCTTTTTCTTAACTAGGGTCCAAACACAACCCTCAAACTGAAATACTCAATATATTGAAAAAAATATGAAAATGAATAGTATGGATTTCCCAACATATTCTCCTATTTTTCCTCTTTTGAATGGATTTAGAATCAACTAAATGAGACCTCTGTGTCAAAAATATGAAAATGAATAGTATGGATTTCCCAACATATTCTCCTATTTTTCCTCTTTTGAATGGATTTACAATCAACTAAATGAGACCTCTGTGTCAAAAGTTATAAAAATTTCAAAAATCATACCTTTTAAACCCTAATTTAGAGACCTTTTTTTACTGACCTCCAATTCTAAGGTAACCATGTGATTTATGCCTTCCTGAGACTAAAATTTGGTCCTCTAGTAGTTTGATATCCCTTCTCTACAATGCCATGGGTTTCAGACAAGTATGATGTTGCATGAGAGAGTTATGTTGATTTTACAATACTTATTGTTTTTGTCCATTTTAGGAGAGAAAAAGTGTACAAATTGCCACATGTCTAGTTTTCCAAATCTAATTCTAAAATATGTACCACAAACACTATGGTTTGTATTTTATTATGCAATAAGTCTCAATCAATTTAGATCTCTCAAGATTTAGATATATTAGTTTTATCCATAATGCATATTTGAGACTAGTTTTTGGAATAGTAAAAATATTTAACTTCCATAGGGTATAACTCTAAAGTTGTGATGAATCAAGACTTACAATTCATACCACAGATAGTTCACGCTATCTACTAAGGCTCCTCTAAGTTTCATTTTAGGAAACCTCCTTGAAAAAAATTATTGTGAAAATTCCAAGATGACTCATTTCTGAAGCATCCAAGCTCTGATACCAAATCTCATGAACCGAATTCTTAAAAATAACATAAGAAAGAAGAGTATACACCATGTACATAAATGTAAACATGCAGCACAACTCCAATATAGATAAAAATAGATAATTTACACAACAATACCTTAAATAATAGGATATGCTTCTCCAAATACCCCAAGACATTCATATAATCCTTTCATGTATTCTCTCAACAATGACTACATTACCCCTATATATACCTATTCAATTATTGAACACGAGATTCCTTCATTAGTACAACCATTATTAGATATACATTTAGTTCTTTTGATATAAATTTATCCCCATATATATCCCTCTTTTTCCATACAATATACATTTAACCCCATATATGCGCCCTTTGGGTCATATCGAGTAATCATACCCTACAACCATATAATTGAATTGTTATCCACAACCACTTATTTATGGGTTAGTGATTTGGAATTGTGAAAACAATGGTTCTCTGGTTCTTGATCATATGACCAATGGGAATATGCATCAAGATAGTATCCAACCCATGCATCTGATTCCCATGTGTATTGGTAAAGTTTTTACAGCATAATGTGGAATAAATGCAAAGAACAGGAAAATGCATTTACTAACTAAATCATTGGGTTTGAATGGATGTAATGATATCTTGAAAATATATTTAGTAATTATCCTTTTTGAAATACATGAAACACTAATATAACTCCGTGGCGGGGGGGAGACAGGGCAGTGGGGTGAGAGCGTGTGCATGTGCGTGTGCTTTCAATTGGAAAAAATCTAAGTGTTGTGATTTGTGTAACTAGTGCATGCTTATTTAAGTGGCCTTGGCACATGAACAATCAAGAAATATTTTGAAACCAATAAACATAGCCATTATTTTTCCTAGTAATAATTGATAACAATGTAGTCAATACATTCATTCAAAATTGCATCAAGAATTGAGAATAAGACTTTATTTCTATAGATATCCATGTTGATAAGATGGATGAGCCATATGACTATTGTCTATAGATCACCATGTCCATTCACTAGTAGAAAAATGGGTGATAAATGACTAGAAGACCTAAAAACATTGGTCACCAAGGGAGATAAATGACTAAACTACCAAAAACGTTGGTTACCACATTGCTTTTAAGTGAAATATGACCAAAGTTGAGCAATTTTAAGTGATAACAAATAAAATTGACTGAAATAAATGACTAATTTAGTCATGGGATAAAAAATATGACTAATTTATGTCATTAGATAGAAAATATGACTAGATAGACTAAGTTAATAGTTATATAAGTTGTACATTGTTAAAATATCTAAAATTGTAATAATTTTATTACAGTTTCGTATATTTTAACAATGCAAATTTAAGGGAGTCTTTGAATCCATATGCAACATTAAAACTCACAAATTTTTAAAATTCTATCGTCAAAATTGCAAATATCTATTGTTCAAACAATGGATAATTCCCTATTCTTAAATATGATTCACTTCAGATATTGTTTTTATTATCTAATTTTAATCTCCAATCGCAATTTGTCGAATAAGCACTGTTAATCACTATTATGAAAATTGGTAGCCAAATCAAAACTTCTTAAAAAAATTCTCAAGGAAATTTTTGCTATGCTTTTGTATCCAAGGAAATGTGACTCTCGAGGCCACAACTTGTTTTTCTATTTTCTCTTTTGTATGCCCCCTTTGACACATTTGTTAAGTTTTATCTTACGTGTTATCATGTGTCATGCTGATTCTTGCTATGGAGTTAGTTGTTTCTCGCTATAAGCATCATCATGTCATGATTGTTATACCATTGCATTTGGCTCATCACGCCAGTCATGTCTTTATTTCATTTGATGAAAATCATAAAAAATTGACACTTTCCATAGTCTATCAAAGTTTCTACAAGTGCACTTAAATTTTGATTCATCATCTCCAAGAATTGTTAATTTATCGTCCTCCATTAATTTGTAAACTGCAAATGTATGCCACGATTTTCACTTCATCTAATCTCGAAATGTTGAAATCCCCCTCTTAGCTATCTCCCTACATTTTGGATTTCTTAAAAAAAATCATCATCGAATTCTGACTAAAAGCTCACCGAAAATTCGAAAAATGTAGCATTTTTATACTCCTTTATATATACCCATTGTAAAATTTCTTTAAGTAATGAATACTTAATGAACATTATTATAGTTGTGCCAAGAGGCGCTCTACAACCCAGTATGGGGTAGATCTTGTAACGTTATGTAACATTATGTCAGCTATATATAATATTTCCAATTATGAGGGAGATGTTGTAACGTTATGTAACATTACTTTTTACTTCTAAAAAGTAAAAAGTAATCCATTTAGTGGTTTTTTCGGCCATTAAGTAAAAATTAATAAATAAAAAAGTTAATTATCTGCCAAAATAAATAGTAGCAGCAATATATAAATTAGGTTAGACACAAGAACATAAAAAAATATCCTTCTCCGAGGATCGATGGGTTGAATCTAGCGAATAATACAACCTTGTCTCAACAATTGCAGGCGATGATCCTTTGGAACATGCTGACAATGAGAGGATCGCAAACAGAGACGTGTTGTGGTTAACCATATTGAAAAAACACGAGGATTAACTTGCCTGCACAAAAAAACATTATATTCCTATCATTGCAACTCCTCACAACCTTTTGTTGGAGACCTGACTTTACCCCGAAGACGCTTCAAATTCTTGCGGGTGAATGTAAAAAAAACTTAAACACATTCCACGAGAAGATCTATGCAAAGAACGCATAGATTTTTAGATATTGTAATGGTCAGGTTGTCAAATCCAAATTTTACTAAGTTTTACAAATTTTTGTCGAGTTTTGAAATAGATTCGACCTACCATTATCAATAAAAGAACTCCTTGTCAAAATATCAATGATCAAAACTTGTAATTCCATTACCTAATTCATTCAAACAAAAACTGAAAAAATGGCAAGGCTACGATTGCAATCCTAATCCTGTGTACTCTGTGTTGACGTAATGTTCGTGCACATGAATACGGATTCTATAATGGACACGCTATCACAGTTTGTAATATACAATTGAGTTCAAGCTTATATCAAATCATATTTTGTCTCTGTAGGTGGTGCCAGTATCAATATGATCATGATTACCTATGATTCATTGAATTGCAAAGTTGATTCTCATAATTGCATATTCTATATAATCCATTTCCCCATAGATAGATAAACTTATCATGTTACATATTACAAAATTTAAAAAGCCATAGGCCCACTAGAGGAAAGTACAATGAATCATCATATATTTTCATCTTTTTGCACGATTTATAATTTAACGTTCAAAATATAGTAAACGACTAAACTTTCATGATGTATTAGAAATACATGTGGGTAGCTTCATGATTAAAGAAGGGAGAATAAAGTGAAGGAAACAAGGAGACTAGACTAGGCATATAGTTGTCAAATGTGAGTATTGATAATTTAAAAAAAATATCATGTAATCAAATTTAAAAGTTGTCAAATGTGACTATTGATAGTTTAAAAAAATATCATATAATCAAATTTAATTTATTTATATAGAAAATTCTGACTTCAAAACAATGATTATAGGAGCATAGACATGTGTTTGATGTGTATTGATAGCCGTATATTATGGACATTGCTGGTTTTTTTAATTTGACTATTGTTCATGATATACATATTTTTGTATGTTTTGTGTTATATTATTCTTGGTTTAAAATGGTTTTGAATTTTTTTGGGTGGAATTTAAGGAAGCCACAAATTTATAGGAAGTGTCATTTTCAGGTCGTTTCAAAATCAAAATATTTTGGGCATGGAAGCAATATAACTTTTGGAATTATGCAAAATATTAAAATTTCAAATCAATTCAATTAAGCAAAAACTAAATATAATAATAATAATTATTAGCCTTCTTTCTATTATATAATTAAGAAAAAATAAATTTAATAATTATTAACATTGTTGTTTTATTTTGATTAATGTTCTTGATATACATTTACGAATAACTAAACTATTTAATATGTTTATTCTCTTATATTATATATATTTTTTATCAATGGTGTCCAAAATTCCATTTTTCAAGGTTTTTAAGTGGTTTTAAAGACCTTCACAATCACTAGGGCATGGGCCAACTATGCTTCTGAAACTTTGACCTATGGAATTATGGCAAGCATCAAAATTTATGTTGGAACTTATATGTGTTTCAATTTTTTTATTTTTGTTAATTAAAATATAAATTAAAATTAAATTTAAAGAGATATATATATATATATATATATATATANACATTTCACTCTTGAGAATGATTGGTAGGCGAATCCCTTTAATTCTTGAGTGGATTTGATCCCTCTAATTCCTACACATGCATTGAAAAAAAATAATTACACATTTCACTCTTGAGAATGATTGGTAGGCAAATCTCTCTAATTCTTGAGTGGATTTAATCCCTCTAATGACAAAAACTAATTACACATTTCACTCTTGAGAATGATTGGTAGGTGAATCCATCTAATTCTTGAGTGGACTTGATCCCTCTAATGAGAGTATCTTATTATTTTAATTGATTATCATGTTATCTACTTCATATATTGCTAATTGTGTCGAGGTATTTAACAAGTATTAATCGAGTACAAAAACTAAAGATAGTAAGCTTACATGAATATATTCCCTTGGCACATGTAATATCAATGGAAATGTCGGCCTTGTAGATGGTTTTAAAACCATGTGCAAGACCTCATAAACAACCATGCAAGGCTTCTTAAACAACCATGGGAAATTGCACTCAAGGAGATTTGTAAATATTTTTTACCAAATTTCAATAAAAAATAAAGAAAATATAAAATAAAATACTCCTAAAAAAATTTATAAAATTTCAAAAATATATTATTTCAAACACTAATCAATACCTTCATTTCCCAATATTGTTTTTCCATGAGCATTGTATCATCCATCCATGTTTTCCATGAGCATTGTACCATCCATCCGTGAATCATAATGAAACAAAATTAATATATGCTCAAATTTTGAATTCAATATTATACTTTAAAATTTCTAAAACTATTATCACTGTACCGAATTTCTAAACATGTTTGGATCAAGTGAAAATGGTGAAGAGCATCTCAATCTCTGCCACCATGGTGAAACTCAGCTAGGCGTTGAAGAATGCTACTACATTTCCTCAAAAATAAATTTTCTACATGTTAAGCAACCGGGAGCACTATTTTGAATGCAAAGATAATGAATCTAATGACAATTCCAACGAGCTAAAGAACTGGCCAATTCTCACAAGCACCATGTGAGAGTTGGAGTTGAGTTGAATTAGCTGCTCCTCATGTGAGATGGTTGTTGATAGGAATATCATACTCGAGAATAGACATTTGCATGAAGAGACATGAGCAAATATGATGTTATACATATCCAAATGCAAATGACGGCTTTTTTAAATTCAAACAAGAAGTGTAATTATATTCCTTAGTTTCGAAAATTGTAGTCGACAACGAAATCTCAAGTTCAGAATTTACAAATGTGTTTTACTAGCATAGATCTATCTTTAAAAAAATCTACCTGAAGAGTGATTGTTTGGGGTAAAATGGAAAACCCTAGACTCATCGTAAATCTAAACCATATTTTCATTTATTTAATCCTTACAAAATTATTGTCTATATTTTCCACTTTAACAATTCATTCAATCCTTAATACTTATTACTTACATTGAAATAATCCTCATAATTCTATCTATGTTTTCAACTTAACGTGTTCCTTACAATGATGATCAAACTCTAGTTTTTTGTCACCACCCACGATTGAAACCAACCTAGATCCAAATCCTAGGCTCTATGAAGCGCCAAGAGGGATCAAATCTCTTGAGGTGATATTGAGAGGTATTGCAGTCAATGAGGTTTACACCTCGAGAGATTTGATCCCCTCAGCACTTGATACAGCATAGGATTTGGATTTAGGTTGGTTCTTATTATACCCTATAATTAATCTAATTATAGTATCACACTTAAAAATTAGGCCTATGCATCATGTATATATCACAGGGACTTCACTTAGTGAACATATCACATAGCACGTGCGATTTTGGGATATTAAAGAATACCCTTAATTTCTAGAGATATTGAGACCAAACTCTTTTTGTTGAAACCTCCTCCCAATACTTAAAACCTCCTCCCCACCACTTTTTATACCTGGGCGAAAAATTGAAGTTTTGTAACACTTTCGTGAGAATCGGGTGCCCAACCAACATAGTGGGAGTTATTCTGCCGAATAACTATATTTATTCGGTCAAATAATTAAGTTAGTCAGCCAAATATTTATAGTTTTTTGGTTGAATAACTTATCCTTTATTCGGCCGAATAAACTTTAATGGTAATCGTTTAATTTGACGGAACAGATTGCCGACCGGTAATTTTTATCGGTAATTCAATAATTATTCGGTCGAATAATTATTCAGCCGAATAGTTATTCGGCTGAACCATTGTTCGGCCGAACCATTATTCGGCCGAATAATTATTTGGCCGAACAATTATTCGGCTGAATAATTGTTCGTTCGAATAATTTTTTACCATACAAGCTCAGCTGCGGGCTCATTTTCGTTATTTGGCCTGCAGCGATTTGTCGTTGTCCAGCAACCCGTTGACCCACTCGTCTCGTTTCACCACCCGTCTCGGAACCTGTCGCATCCTTGTCCTCGTCACCCAGTTGTCTGGCATGTGCATTTGCCATCCTACCACCCCTTATCATGGAGGTCTGTTTGGCGTTTAGGTCTGTTCGGCGTGGAGGGTGTAGAGGTCTGTCCGGTGTGGAGATCTGTTCGTCAAGGTGTACATGGTTTTCTCATGGTGTGGTGTTGTTGTGCTGCCTCTTGGCTGTGAGGTAAGCCATTCTGAACTTTTATACTATTATTATTAAGTGATTGTTTAAACTGTTATGTGCTTGTTTCATATCATGTTAGTAAGGACAAAATTACAATGGTAGTAAGGAGAGAGTTGAACAGCTCTACCCTATTGGGCAGAGTTGAACAACTCTGCCAATTTGGACAGTTTACTTATTTTAAATGATTTTAATTAAACAAACTTTAATATAAAAGTTGAAATCTGTTAATTTTTTTCTTCTGTTAATATATTTTTTAATAGCTTATTTTTATTCTAATTCTTATTCAGCTATGTACAAATGGACAGAATTGGTCGTCTCTGTCCATATCGACAGAGTTGAACAGCTCTATCCAGATGGATAGAGCTGATTAACTCTGTCCATATGGACAAAGATGATCAAATCCATGTGTAAACAGTTTATATGTGACAATTGAAAACAATATATATGACAGTTGAATAGCTCTGTCCATTTGGACAGAGTTGAACAACTTTGTCCATTTGGATAGAGTTGAACAGCTCTGCCCATTTGGACAGCTCTACTTATTTTAAATGATTTTAATTAAACAAAATGCAATATAAAACTTTAAATCTATTAATGTTTTTTTTGTTTCTATATTTTTTAATTAGTTTATTCTTATTCCCAATGTACATGAAATTTTATAGAATATTTAGACAGCTCTGTTTAAAAAAAAGTCCATAACTTTTTAATTAGCTTATTTTTATTTTCTATGTACATGAAAATTTATAGAATATTTAAAAATTTATAGAATATTTAGAGAGCTCTGTCCAAAAAAATCCATGGTTATGTAGACTTAAATAAATCCACTAGTATGTAGCATCTCTAAATGATATTTAATACATCTAGACATTTAAGACTATATAGGTTGCAACTCTATCCAAATGGACAGTTCTGATCAGCTCTATACAAATAGACAGAGCTGATATTCTCTGTCCATTTGGACAGAGTTTATGAGCTCTATCCATATGGACAGAGTTGAATAGCTCTGTCCAAATGGACAGAGCTGATCAAGTCCCTAAGTAAACAATTTATTTCTATATGTTTTTTCGTTGGTAGGGAACAAGATTTCAAAACCTTTTCATTTTACTACCCTGAGTTACAACTTCAGTTGTAGTGTAATAACTATATAGTTTTGTTCTTAACTTCTACTATTTGCTTTAGTACATCCAACTACTAGCCGAAGTATAAGTCCCATGGCACTTTATGAGTATCTTAGTCCATGATGCATTGCATTAAGTAACATTCCCATTTCATGCTTTTCTGAAACATAGAGAGAAAAGGTTAGATAGATAAAGGCAAGTTTAAACAAATAATTGCTTTATCTTCTTATGGGGATGGAGACCAAAACAAGCATAAGTGTAACATAAAATGATAGGGATAGGCTGGACTAATGGGGGGAATCCATAGGTGTATGTAGTCAGTCCCTAGACGCTCACCTTTGTCCAAGTTGAAATCTATATGTCCTTGCCATTTGATGTGATAAATCCATGAAATCACAACAGTTGATTGATAGTGGTTAGTTGATTCACTGCCCTTATTCTTCATTGCTTTATACAACTAGAGGCACTAGGATATATGATTCATTGTAAACACTCCAGATACTAGAATAAGGGAAGTGGAAGTATTTAAAGATGAGAAACGAAGAGAAGGAAAGGAATAATCTAGAAATACTTTCTCCCTATGAGATTCAGAGATGAGTTAGCTGATTCACCTACGATTTAAGTTCAGTTGAAGAAAAAAAATCTCTATCTATATCTAATAGTGATGCCCTCACTAACAAGTCTATAATGACTAGGTAGCTAGTAGCTAGCAGTAATGTCTGTCTATAGAGTAGGTAAGTACTTGCACTTGCCTTAGACTATATTTTATACTTAGCAAAATGAAGTTCATGCGCATGTAGTTAAAGGAATATTAAATAATATTAGCTATATCCAGGTCCTTATTGAAATATTAGTTTTTATAGTTGCTAGGTCTTTGTAGTTGTTTAATTAACATGTAGAAGGTTAGGTCCTTAGTGATTGACGCATTATGGCTCTCAAACTTTAGGCCTAGATATTTAGGCCTGACATGCTATCTCCTTGCATTTTCCACCTCTCGACTTGCAAAATTGTTTAATGGATCAGCATGTTTGGCTTCAAATTACTCTACGTTTCAAATTTTGGCCTCTGAACCAAAACACGTTTATGGCATGTGCTGGGGTCAAAATGTTATACAACGTGCGTAGAAACCATCATATACCAGTGTATTTAGTGGATTTAGGGATCTTTCTTATCACAAAGAAGCCTCATTGTCTTTATATATGTTATTTCTCCATACCACCTTAGTTTTTCTTATTTATATTACATTGAAAGCTTGATTTTAATAGTAGCTAGATCTTTGAAGTTGATTAATTAACATGTAGAAATTGATAATTGTGTAAACTTGTTGATATCATATCCAATGGAAAGAGATCCACCTTTGTAGACAGAAGCATAGGAGTTCATCACATTCTTCGGAAGTTGGTGTCCAAAATGAAAATCGAAGATTATCGACTTCACCTCGAGACTCAAGCCTATTGTATAGTTCACATTCATCTGATCATTGACGTAGCGATAGTGGTATAGATTATTCCCCCTTATCATCTATGGGTGAACGTGGATCTCTACCTTCTGTACAGGAGACAAGTGTGGAAGCAGAGCAAGGTTCGCAAGAGGCTCATCATCATACAGAAGGTGGTGAAGGTCGAACAAGGATGAAATATGTCCAGCTAGTTGAGGGTTGTATGCCCATTACGACCTATCCATCAGATTTACTGGACGAGATTCCATGGGAAAGTGGGCTTCAACAAACAACTCTTGAAAGTTGTAGGGCTCACTATGACAAGCTGCAAAATGATCTTTGTAGTTTGGATCTCGCTCTAGAGAACAAAAAAAGTATAGAGATGGTTTTTTTATCTTTACAAAAATTCATTGAGGTATATGAGGATCTTGGATGAACAATAGATGGTTTTGTTTCCTTGATGCAAACAAGAAAGGCACAAGTGATGGGTCCAGATAAGTGGGCTGTTGTGAAGGAAAGGGTAACTAAAGAAAAGGCCAACTCAATGTTCAACTTCAAAGAGGGCCTATAAAACCATTGGATAAATGGTCATTGAAGAAGGTGCATCTACTTGTGTAATGGCAATATCTTGTTGGCGAGATTTAGGGTCTCCTGACTTGGTTCCATCCACAACCTTACTCACGGTTTCGATGGTAGGTCCTTCCACCCTCATGGTATTCTACCTTCTTTTGATATTGAATTGGTAGGGAAAGTAGTTTCAGTTGAGGTTGAAGTGGTAGATGCTCCTCTTGATTATAATTTGATTTTGGGTAAGAGTTGGACTTATTCTATGTGTTACATCCCAGTGTTTGTTTTTCAGGTACTCATGTTTTTTCATGAATGAAAAACGGTTACAATTGATCAAATGTCATTTACCTGAAACATTCATTCAAATGCATCAGAATCAAATATCCCATTGATTGATCAGGTTCCTCCACTTAATGAGAGTTTAGGAGTAGGAATGTATACTTCATTTATGGGAACATTTGATCTCCCTGCTCCTCTAAATTATATCAAATCAACTAGTCTGGGGAATACATCGGAGGATTTTTATTCACTTTCAAGTTTAGACTGGTCCATGGATTTTACCCATAGAATCTAAACTGAAAGTGCCCTTATCTATAGTAGAAGTTGTTTATCAAGTTATTTATGATGTTGTTGTAGATCCCATCATGATTCTTTCCATCTCCAATGAGTCAAATGTATATTACTTGTCTGCATGGGCCACAAACTTTACGTATTCTTTCAAATACTTAGACATGATTTTTCCTTCAGATGAAAGTATTATGGAAGCTATGACAATACTCAATAAACGTTGCGAAGATATGCACCATAACTACTATTTTATTCCATACCTAAATAGGATAGAGAATCAAGAGTTCCCCGTGAGACTTTGTGGGAATATCGAATAGCCCATAAAACCCTTAGCGAAAGAAGGGATTTTTGTTGAAGGGAATATAGAAAACATCTATGAAACTAGACTGATCAATATTCCACTAAACCCAATGTTGTGAACAATATGTACATTAGGGAAATTTGTTTGTCAGAAGAGATTTCTATTTATACCGACCTTTTTAAGGAATTTCGTGATGTATTTTCCCGGTCATATGAGGACATGCCAGGTATAGACCCATCTATTGTTAAAAATGGGTATCTAACCTTGTACTAGTCGATAAAAAGCAAGGGACCATTTGTGTATGTACTGATTTTAGGGATTTGAATAAATCAGGTCCCAAAGATTACTACCCTACATCGTTCATCAATCAAATAATAGATGGATGTGTAGAAATGAAATTTTTTCCTTTATGGATGGATTTTCATGGTATAACCAGATTCAAATTAAGCCTGAAGATCAACACAATACTGCTTTTATTTTTCCATGGGGTACCTTTGCATATAGGAAGAAGCCCTTTGGTTTAAAGAATGTTGGAGCCACCTTCCAACGAGCTATGAATTTCACCTTTCATGATATCAAACATATAGTCGAACCATCCAACCCATTTAACCACTTATACTAGGAAACGAGAACTCGACACAGTTCTCATTTTTCTCTCTCCTAATTGTATTAGCTATTATTACCTCCGTTAAAAAAAGGGTTGATACCAGTGTCACACATTTTCATTTTGAGGCATTTTTTGGGCCTTTGAATCATCTTTGTCGTAAAGTATTTTTAATTTATATTTTCAAGTGTGCTTTTTAGAAATTCAACAAAATAACATACATTTAGAAGCAAGTTATAATGAAAAACATATACATTTTGCAATTTTTTCTTTAAAATAAGACATTTTAATGGACAAAATAAGTCATTTTTATTGACAAATTTGTAAAAAAATCTAGAAAATAAAATCATTGAAAACCATTTTCAATGGATTTTTAGAGATATTTTGTATAAAAATGATACTATTTTATATTATTTTCCAAAAAGTGACGATTCACATAAATTCAAGAAAAACTATACCATATATTTGTAAATAACATATTAAAAACATTATATGTATAAATTTTTTTTTCTAAAATAAAGTTTGAATGTCAAAACATTACTGATATATCTTATTAAAAAGTTGTCAAATTTAACACTTTCTTCAAGACATGAAACTAATCAATAATATCATGCCGGCCAAATTCTTCATTGAAAATGGAATTTTGTGAGCTTGGCTTCCTTCATGAACATCAATGTCCTCTTCCATTGGGTCTTCTATGTTTGCAAGATGCCCAAAGTGCTCCTTTCAAAACATCCCTCCTAATGGGGGTTGAGACTCTTTTGACATCTTCAACACAAGTGTTTCACTAAAATTAAAAAAAAAGTACATTAAAAAAATTACATGGATATTACATTAAAAATTATTTATAAAAAAATCGTCTTCCCTCTTCAAGAGAAAACCGTCTATCTCAGTTATTCATAGTCTAAACAATGGAAGAACTTGCTCCATGTTTGGCGATGGGTCCAAAACTAGAAACCTTATGTAGTGGGTAAGTGTCGAATTAAAACCTTGTAATATAGATGATACTTATTATCCTAAGCTAAGAAAAAAAATCCAATATTTAGAGGTGGGGTACTTTAGATTGAATAATAAAAAACAAGAAGTGGAAATATACAAGAATGATTTAGCAAGATTTCTTAGATTCCATGAAAGAGATAGAAGCCATGTAAATAGAAACCTCCACTACACCACTCCACTATAGAGATCTTGAAACATAATCTTGAGTGTAGAAATGTCATAAAGTGTACAATGTATATTTATCTAAAAATAATAATTTTAAAATTTGATAAAAATAATAAAAATGCAAACTAAGCAAGGATAGTTGTGTAATCTCAAGCAATTAAGACCAATAAGAAATTATCCTTATAAATAAAATATTTTTTATAAAGAATATACAATTAAGATAATAACAAATTAATATAAACTCTTATTATAAGAGAGAAGGTTACTATACTAATAAATTAATAATAATAATAAATTTGATGATATCAAAGAGATTTGTTCACTTTGACTAAAAATCAAATATATCAACATAGAGTTCAATAATTACTATACTATAATAATAATAATAATAATATAGTAATAATAATAAATTTCATGATATCAAAAGGATTGGTTCACATTTGCAAGATTTTCGAGCAATCTCCATGCTTCTTTATCTCCTATGATAGTTTTTTTTAAATAATTAATCTTGTAATTCTTGATAGCATCCAAAAATACTATGAAGGATCCGAAAATAATACATTAACTATATTGTAATTTTGTTTTTTAGGATGGAGCAATAAATTTTTAGTGATATGTTACGTGTTTGAAATTTAAAACTGGTTATTGTAAATTTTATTCATTTAACAATTATACATTAAAAAGTATTTCTTTTGGTTCAAGGTAAAAGTTTATGACCTTATATTTAAATCCTCAAATTTAAAAATGGTTATTGTAAATTTTATTTGTGCCAATAAAAAATGTATTATTGTGAGCTCCGTATTAAGGGACCCAGTTGGGTTGGTTCCAGTGAATCCTAAAAAGCATCTGAGATGGGGTGTTTACTATAATGAATCCTTTCATGGGCATGGGTCAAGCATATTCCACCACGGTGTCAAACTGGCATTTATCTTTAAGGAAGTGTATGATTGAGAGCATTTCTTTGAATTCTCAATCATTTAATTAGTCCCTCCCTGGTCTGATTCTGATCAAGCAATCTCGACTAGCCATGCCGGTGGGGGGTTCTGTAATTAGTAAAAGCGTCTAGAAGAAATTGAAGAGCTCTAAAGAGCGTGGTTGGCACGGTTGAGTAAATTTTTTCCACCATTTCTCAAACCCCTTTCTCCATATATGCCTACCATACCACGCCTCCCATAAAAGCGCATTCAGTACGCACCTTCCAACAGATTTGGATGCTTGACCAATACAACCCTGGAAGTAACAGTATGCATTCCCAATCTGCTTGACCAATTTGTTGGAATGATCGCTAACGCTTGCATGATGAGGATGGATCGCTACCGCTCGATGAAGGAGGATTATACGCCCAAGCTAAAATTTTATAACTTGAAGAGGGAGGAGGGAGCGCCACTCCGCTCCCTTGGCCGCCAAAGAGTGGCCCCTTACTGGTGGCATGATTCTCAGAATCACACCACCAGTAAGGGGCCACTCTTTGGCGGCCAAGGGAGCGGAGCGCCACCAATGCTACAATTGTGACGTGATCGAACACATCTCTCAGTATTGTCCGCAACCAGAATGAGAAAAGACTTTATATGAAAATTAATATAATGTATTTTTTAAACTTTACTTATTCAATAATCACTCAATAGTTTATCTTTTAATATTATAAATGTTCACAATTATAATGATTTTTTACTTGATTCTCTCATAAAGGTTCATCAATTTGACATTTTGCTAGTGTATTTTCTGTTTTTACTTGGACCTAAAAGTTTGTCATTTATGTCAAAACATTTTATTTTATTTTTCTTTCAAAATTACATTACAATGTAAAAGTTAGTGTACATTAAAAATATTTTTAATATAATAATATTTTTACTTATATGTAATATCGATTTTATTAAATTTACATTCTTTCCTTATTAATAATCTATATTTAAATCATATTTCAAATATTTGGTGATAGTTTTTAAAAAATGCTTTTACACATCAATAAAATGATTATGAATTTCTAATAATAATATTACAAGGAATAATTTCTCATAATTTAGAGTTTAATATAAAGTTTAGGGGTTTATTATAAAATTTAGATGTTTTTTTAAATATAACTTTGTGGGGTGTTAAGGGAGATATTAGAATTAAAAAAATAAAATTAATGTCATGATGTTGGGGTTAGGAGGTGGGGGTGTTTT